>JADLZL010001333.1:0-14419 GCA_015844335.1 Chrysopogon serrulatus
ATGCAGATTTTAAGGTACATATTCATGCCATAACTGATTATAAAATCTTAAAAATGTTTTATCGTGCTTTTCCCACACTTTTGATCTTCCAAGTCAATAAAGTTAATGTGTGGCAGTGTAGGTCAATTAGTTTGAAAGCATAGTCATATACTACTGCCTTTAACACTTATCATTTCTGCCTGTGTCATATCTCTAAAATACAGATTCGAATGTCCTAAAATTAATATTTTAATTCTATTTTTTACTGTAATTGTACTTTATCCATCATGTGATTCATTAAAAAGCCAATTCTATTTCAGCTGCTCTGACTCCAAACATTATATATTTGTATCCTCATTATGTTCGATATGCAAATCATAAAAATATACACTACACTCAAGGTCGCCATCAAGTCCACCAAAAAACTGTGCGCTGTAAGTGAGCCCCCCTCTTCATTTTTCTCCATTCTGCCATCGATTCTGCCGTGTATATATATAGATATAGCTGCAAAAGACACACTCCTAATGCTTAGTATGCGCCAGTGATGGAACACGGTTCCTCTTATGCCTACAGTATATAGATTTGCTTCTGTCAACTGAGAGTTTGATGTACCCAGTAGCATTTATTGCCTTTTGCTTTCTTTTGTCACATTAAAGTTTATGTGACACAGAGATTAATGTTAACTTTGGGTCTAAATGTTCCTTATGCCAATCCTTCAATGTCTTGATATTTACAATCAGTTACAAAGCAAAGCAATATTATGTTCATTTAGCCATGAGGTTGGGCCAGGCCTAACCTGCTTTTATATTTTAATTCCAAAAACAGGAACCTACCACAATGTTGTCCTAATTAGAGTGTGCTTGCAGGTATATAAACCTACCACAATGTTATCAGTGTGAGCTTCCAGGTATATATATAATCAGAGCTTACTCCTCATTATTGTCGTACCATTGTCTGGGCTATTCATGACTTCATTTTATGGTCCTATCCTTTGGACCTCTTGCCTGTAGATTGATCTCTATTCAGCGTTTTTGTTTTCTGTGCCTACATCATAGGTTCCGCCAACATAGGTCAAACTTCTAACAAGGAGCCTTATTTACTGCTGCCAAGTAAGTTGCATGCCATCACTGTCTGGTGGTCATACTAACTGGTGTCTTCTCAGCAAAGAAATCAAGAAAGTAAGTGCAATATTGGCAAACTAATATGTCCTAACAAGGAGCACACTCATTGTGGTCTTCCCTTTTTCCTTAAATTCCTAATTTCTACTTCCTTTGCATCTACACTCTACGCTAGCACTTTGTTTTACTAAAAGCGTGCGCTATTACTTTGATATTTTTAACTGTTTAGGGTCTTCTTTTTCCTTATGCAAGATGACCTGGAGTCGCACAATCCCAGTAAAGTTTAGCCACAATATAGTATAAAAACGTACTTTTTCCCTTCATCTTTGATCCCTTTTCTTAATTCTCCATAATTTTATATGCAGTAATATAATTTTACTCCAAATCTTCCTGTATATTAATGTTGTTCTCCTTTCACTGTGTCTATTCCCTCCCTCCTTATATCACTACTAGGATGCACCAGGTGCATCAACTGTACTGAGTGCCACCCCCATCATCCGCCTCCTTTTCACCGTGCATGCCAATATCAGGGGCCCAGAAGAAGACCTAATCTTTACTACTTGGCACAACAGAGTAGGTCAGTTACAACATTTTCCTACCCTGTCTGAGATCACACATATTGATTCAGTTTCAATGCAACTAATTTGTATTTCCGTTACAGCCCATGATTCAGATCATGTTGCCTTTGCCACCATGTGGAACGTGACTTCGATGATTATGCCAAGGGTCTTCTTTGTAAATTACGCCAACCAAGCTCCTTTAGATCAAATTATGCAGACCAGTTAGAGCTTTATTTAGCTTATGGATCATTTAGTGCTTCTGAAAATATTGTATGTATCTAAATTACCACAAATAAATATGCATGCTTTGCTATCTAAGATGAATGCTCATCGCCTAATAGCTTTCCCGGCAAAGCGCTGGTACCATCTAGTTAAACAACAGCCTCAGCAAGTTGGCAGGCAACAGTTCACTAAAACATGATTAACATACCTGACACGCACCAGATGTACCAGAGGTCGTTTATATAACAGATGAATTAGCTTTGGCAAGTACCTGGGGAAAATAGAAGCTATATTCTTTAGTTTACACAAATTTGCAACAAGTTCTGAATATGACAACAATCAACTGACTGCATTTGAGCCAAAATTTTCGTAGCAAATAGCACCAACTACAGTAATGGACATGTAGCCAGACCAGATATCACCTATTCACCAATCAGTTATTTACCAGGGTGATACGACCAGAACCCCACTATGTGGTTGAAGAAAGAAGGAAGACTACTTTCAGAATTTTGCATCTCGATGTAGGCAGACTACAGGCACACATAGCAATAAACCACCATTAAATTATGTTACAGATCAAACCTAGCATCTCCATGAGACAGGTTAAATCTTCCAGGCTCCATCAGATGCATAGTCTGGGACCACCTTCCTCCAACAGTGTACAACAGAAAACCCACCATATGATCCTCAAACTGTTTGTACAATAATGGTCCGACCCGGTTCCAAGTGCTTCCTGCGTCCATCATCATATGCCATCCACCATCACGTGACCGAGACCCTGCTGCCCTCAAATTCATTTCATTTTCTCAGGATTTTTTGTTCACCCATTGATACTCCGGTACAGCACTGTCAGCAACTGGTTCAGGGTGCTTGATTGAATCAATATCAGATGAAACAGGCGTGCTGCTTCTGCCTCAGGCACGAAGATCCAAGCATAACATCACTCTTCTTTTCCTCTCCCTAACTTGGCATCGCAAAGCATAACATCATCCATGGAATCCAGCTGCTTCTCACTTTTCAACCTCAACATCAGGAACTGCAGTATCCTTCTCAGCAACATCACCAGGTTCAGCCTCTTCCTCCTTCCATTCCACAAACTCAGGCTGACTCTCTTTTACATCCGGAGTTGGTGGTCTGATATCATCTTCCAATCTGTCAATGGTACCATTTGCCAAGCCAGTGTGACCAGATTCTTCATTTGCGTCTTTGTTGGAGACTGGTAGAGTTGGTTCAGAACCTTTGTGTCATCTATAACTTCACCAAGAATGACTTCATCATTTTCATCATCCTCTTTTTAGTGCGGATATTTGAATTTGGAGATGGGAAGCTTCTGAGCTAACCAAACCATCATTCAGTGGTTTGTCCTCGTCAAATGCAAACCAGTTGGAATTTGTAAAAGAGCGAGCCGCTGCAAACAACATCTTAATTAGTCAATTCTTGCTCCAAACATCAAATGTGCTTAGAAAGAAAGAACAGTAGTCAAATCAAATAGATAAAGAATAAACCTTTCTTGCTCGTCTCCAAAAGGCGAAGGGGAGGAGATCACTACCTCTGCAGATTCATCATCAAAAATATACATCCCTGCGGCAGATATAATAACCAGAAAGGAAAACATCAAACGTCAGGAAATAAAATATGTTCAATTCAATTCAAAATGATACAATGAATCTAAACAAAAAAAAAAATCTGAATATACCTCATCATCCCGCTCAAGTGATGCTTGAGCCTGCATGTATCAATTATAAACAAAAAATTACTCAAAAATTTTAAAACTGTTAATGTGTTGCAACTAGAGCCAAAAACTTGCTGTTTTAGGTCCATAATAAAATTAAGAACATTCTTTTAATGTAATTCAGCATTTTGGATCTTAGAAAAAAACAATTGTTCAATCTTTCAATGTAAATCAATATAACTATATATAAAAACACTAAAGCATGCTAATAGACCAAACCAGAAACAACTGCACTAATCAAGAGAAACTGACCTCGTCAATATCCTCATTACTGTAAATACCATTGTTTAAATGCCTGGCTTAAATGCCCGGCTTAAATTAGCCATTATCGTAGTCCTTATCTCGAAGTCTTCATCATCGCTATCCCTACCACACATCCTGCAGTGATGTTGGTCTAATTATAACAGAGAAGAAACAGAAATTTAGCATATGATCTTTCATCCCAGTATATCTCTTTACACATAGCAAAGCCAAAGCAGTACAAGTCTATGGTAACTCGCATATATACTTCATGCAAGCGTGCAGGACATACAGACTGCCCTTTCAAAGTATTAAAGAATTAATAGATAAAGAGCTATGGCATTTAGCATTAACATCAAGAGAGGCAGAACTGCAGAAATTCACCAACATCTGCCAAGCCATTAGTGCAACATGAGGGGGAACCCTGAAACATCACAATATTGTTATTGGTGATTCATATATGTCACTGCAGTTATTTCCTAATCCATCATATATGGATTCAATGTGTCAGACATATGGACTGCAGACCCACATTTCAAGGAAGTTTACAGACTCTCATCAAATAACAGGGAGGGAGGGGAGGGAGGGAGAGAGAGAGAGAGAGAGAGAGATGTATAAAGAGAGATCTTCATCCTTTTTTATAAGGAGGGAAGCTGCGGCTTCTTAAAGGGCAAGAGCCCAAACTTTCCTCTTTTTTTTTTGTAGGATATGGACTTTGCTACTCCACAAACATCTGTTCACTATAGTTCCTTCCAAATCTAGCAAGAAATCTAGGAGTAACCCAGGAAGCGCTTTTGGATATCAAAGCAGCACAGTTGTGGTTAACAGATGTGCAATGTTTCTTAATCACATTGACTAATAATACTTTCTGTCCGTAGAGCAGATTTTTATGATTCATAGCGACAAGCAAGTACATGGAGAATTCAAATTTGCAGTTAAATAAGAAAAATTGCACAACCATAAAAATGCTAAAATGAGAATTCAAATTTGCAGTTAAATAAGAAAAAAAATTGCACAACCATAAAAATGCTAAAATGTACTTACCCCAAGCAAAGCCCACTGGTAAACATTTTCTAATGCATTACGCTTCGTTAGTGTACTGGCATGCCACTCAATCCAATCAGAATTTTTGCTGCAATCAAATTAAGCTTGTTATATAAAATTTGGCTGTTGCTTGAATCATCAAAAAGCTTATCAAGCGAACAGTTCTTTTTAGGAATGAACTTATACAGCCAAGATGAACAAACAAAAAGTAATACAGCTGCCAACAAGCACAATAATTGGCACATGAAGCGCATCAGAAATCTGCAAGATTCTAATGTACAAAACCTAAAAAAGTCATGATTAAACAATGGGTATTGTAGAGGCTACAATACTGCAGGTGAATTTCTAACTTGCATATATCAAGATTTCCTAGGAACAAAACTTCCATCAAAAACTTCAGGGGGTGATATTGCTCAAACTCTGATTTCACATGAAGCTCAATACAACCTATGGAATCAAGATGGCAAAAAACAAGCAAAAAAGCTTACATGACATATTATTTTTATTTTGAGTATTGTACAACGATCATCAGACAATTACAAGTGAATTAGTGATGGCTAGCAGACTGAGTAACGTACAAATAATTGCAGTTTTTTCTCTACAAAATGACAATCGAACTCAAACCTGCAAATGTGATTGAACATGATGTGTTGGTAGCCCAGCTGAAGAGCTTGTTAGCTATCCGTGTCATATGACCAACAATGCTCATCCTTGGTGGAGATCTTCCCTCTGAAGACAACGTGTTGCTGCAAGAAAATATAAGTGAACAAACAAAATGAAAAAGATGATAAAGGTAAACCACGGTGAAACAATGGGCATTGGTAAGACAATTCGATTTAACTACCCATAGTTAAAATCTGGCGACAGAAACAGGGATTCTTCTCTGCTTCAGAATTCTTGTAACAAGTTTACACTCATCAAGGACATGGCCAATCAGTTGATCTTGCTTGCTTTCCAGACATGACCCCGATGATATTCTCAACATGGTGGTGCAAAAGTTGTTAAGCGGGTACCCTAATGATGAAATCTGTGTCAGGATTTCTAGCCAACTTTGATAATGCAGATTCCTATATTTAACTTACTCAAAAATAGTCTATGGGCGTGCTTGGGTGCTCCTAGATTTGGAATCAGTCGGCGTTTCAGCAGCTTCACTACCAATTGATAGTAGAACAGAGATGAACTCAACAATCTGTGAAAGTAAATAGCCAGCATTAATAACAAAGAAAAATTAGAACCATTACCTGATATTTCACACGAAGTACAAAAAAATCAAAGAAACAGAGAGCATTAGTGGCACCAAATGACTAAGTTGTCCAGCACTAGTTGCTGTGCAGTTTAGTTCATGACTTATTTAAAATCGGCAAATAAAATAAAAACAAGTATTGCTTGCCTTTAAGCGATGTTTCCCCAGTGGAGGTTGTAAGCTTCCGTATGTTGTTGGCAGAACATTTTCAGCCGATGAAACATCCAGCAGCTTCAACAAATCCCTGAAATATCATAAGGTAAGAACATAGATGTTCAAAGGGCACATTAGATAGATGGCTGTAGCTATAATAACTCCATAAGACAAATGGAATTTACAGCAAACAACCACTAACCTAGGCTATCCATTTTGTCTCTCTGGACTTGCAGTGATGAAGTGTTCCATGTGGCTCAGTGTTCACGGAAGAGAGAAAGCCTGGTAGGAAGCTGATACAGTCTCTTAGGGGATCTAACAAAAGATATGCACACACTGATAATGAGTGGTTGCCTTGCCGACTCTTAGGCCTTGAATCTTCAAAAGCATGTTGAGAAAATCTCCCCGAAGCTGTAATGTGAAGTAAAAAAATGCCTAACTATATTTGAACATCAAATGAAAAACCATCACACACTATAAAAATCTTGATAAATTATACAGTAGTACAACTCAATTGGACTACAAATCTTTAAATGCTGGCGGGGCATATCAGTTACAAAGTTTCATGGCTTTACATGAACCTCAGGAGAATCCTGCAATATAAGTTAAATAATAAAGAGAATCACGTTGAATGCAAGCAAGAAAATGTGATCCATTAAGTACAATTACTCCATAAACATGACAATGTGAACCAGAAATTGGATCATTGTTATCAGGTCTGTAAGAGATTGGACTAGTCATATAGATTCTGGATTAGAAATTTGTAGCCAAAGCTAATGCAACCGATAACCACATTATGATCAAGCGGGTATTTACAAAATTGGGCATCAAGAAATCCAGCGCGGCGCAAGACTTATCATGCTTGCCAAGTCAATTAAATACAATATTTTGGTTTTATCATCCCTTGAATCAACCTGGCACTGGCAAACTTAACAGTGCTGTTTGCGACAACTAACAGAATGGTACGGGCTTGCGCCTTTCAATCTACAGTAATTGCTTTCTGATAAGCTCAGTGAGGAAGGAATTGAGAAGTAGTTTTAGAAACGTTGCTAAATGTCAACTTAGATGCGATCTTGAATGAACAAACAATAAACAGGGAAAATGGATAACAAGACAGATGCTAAAAATTTTGGTTCTTACTGATGTGTGAACTTGTCAACAATCATCTCAAGGACTTGTATGTCATCTAACCATTGCATAGAATCTGCATAGCTTGAATACATAGCTTCATCCGCACCAATTAAGCGGAGGAATCAAAAACCTGTACCAAACCAACAAACAATCAAACTATAGACTGGGTCCTTTAATTCATTGTATAGGAAACATTTTTAAAATAACCATTTTGTGTGTAAAATGTTAGGATGGTAAGCCCTCATTTGCCAGTATCACAAGCATATACTTTTCTCCAGCTACGGTGATTAAAGTAACAATTAACAATTATAGTATAGCTTTAGAAAAACTGGCCTCCCATAATAGAAGTAATCCCAATAAGATCAACAAGATTTGGCTAACTATTTCAGGATGACCCTGTAGAAACAAGACAGTTTGGAATAATCATTACACACAGATTCCATGTGCAGATTTTAAATACAACACACGGGGTAATAAGGAGAATACAAAAGCACTGCATGGATGTGATAGCCATCCAGAATCGTATGTTTCAAAGGGGTTAGTGGTGTTTCATTATAGGTATAATGCGGAATTAAGCATTATAGATATACCAGTGCATGAACAAGACAAATAACAAACAAGGGACATCAGTGAATCAAACAGAACCTAGCAGGCAAAAGAACAACTAAAAACCGGTTAAAAAAACCTCACAAACCTGCAGTAACAAAACTAACTAGTGGGAGTGTCTTCCTCATCATCAAGCAAATCACTACCTGCAAAAAAATAAGAACATGATCATTTAGAATGCTAGTACAAGAATCAGCAAATTTACCATTTTGATCGTGCAACTAGAGATTTTTTCATCCAGAAATAAACAGATGCATAAAAAAGTACCTTGGCAAAGTAACCAGCCGACAATGTCCCATGAGGGTGGTCAGGTTTCAGGAAGGAGAAAAAGCAAATTCATAAGCTGCACAGAGAACACAACTTCATCAGCTCAAAAAAGACAATTTTACACAAGCTGGGAGAAAGAGGTATCAGAATTGCATCAAAACAACAATAACAAGTTAAAAGTAAAGCATACATCTTCATCCTCCACTAATGTCTTCATGATGACATCCACTTCACATGTAAATATTTCACAAGCTATAAGCGGAAATCTGCACAGTGGTATTCCATGGTTTTGAATAAATTCCACGTTAGGGAGATTGTAAAGTTGAGTTTTTATATAATCTTAGTTACCCATGCTATACCTAAATATCCTTTTCTTTTCATCTTCAGGAGCCTCCTCTACAATGTGGCGGAGCAATTGTTCCACTTGAACCTTGTCCCGCAAACTGCACTAACAAGAATACACAGATTAGTTCATTACCAGAAAAAAAAAAAACTTACCACTGACAATATAGAAAATGGACAACCAAAATGTAACAGTGCTCTAGAAAAGAAACAGTACAAATTGATTAAGCGGGTATTCAGTGCTTTGCACTCCCTGAATTATTTCATCCTCATCAGAAGATCCTCCAACTTAAAAATTTTCCTTGTCCAAAATAGTATCCACCTGAAGAGATAAAAAAGGAATTTTCAGTTAATAAATAACTGTTCTTTAGGGAGAAAAAACATATGAACATCACTGGCGTGAAAAGCACTCACAGGTGATTGAGCAGAGAGAGTCCCGGGCGATGCCAAAACATCTTGCACAGTGAGAGTTATGCCAGTACCCACACTGTCACGATATCACAACCTAAGCGGATTTAGAGCTGAGATTTTTCCACATCATGAGCTGGTATCCTGGAAATAGTTAATAATTGAGATGACAAAGGGGCAAAAGTTTCATCAACAAAAAAATGAAGCATTGGCATGAAGAACATATATCCACACACACACCAGTAAACTACCCACTGTTTTCTACTACCTTCGTCCCAAAAAAAAGAATGTCATTCTAGGTTTGGACTAAGTCAAACTTGACTAGACTTATAAATAAACATTATCAAGACTTGTATCTCTAAATAGATTTATATGAAAATATATTTCATTATTTTATCTAATATTTACTTATTACACATCATAAATATTAGTATATTGTTTTGTATATTTGGTCAAACTTGAGATTCATTGAATTCTCGAAAAACGAGAATGACATTCTTTTTTTGGGACAGAGGACTACTATATTTGAACAGTGTGATTAACCACCTGGCACGCTACCCACACAATGCCACTTCCCCATTCGCAGTCTTATCTATAACATGAGTATACATTTGGCCTTACTTTGAAACAGTGTTCAAACTTTGACTTAAAAGCTTTCTTACCTGGCTCTCAGACCATTAAGTACCCGCAACAAATTAACCCACACCAACAGACCACTTCATCAACAGGGCATAACATCGTATACATCTCAAACTTTATAAAATTCCAAAACACAGTTAAGTCAGAACTTTAAAACATTTAACTTAACACCCTGAAAGCCCAAGGTGAAACCCCTAAACAGAAGAAACTCAACAAAGTGAATATGGAACCATTGGTCATCAATTAAAAACATCACTAGCCTCAACAAACATCAATTCACCTAGAAACAATGTAACCAAGCAACAGAAAACTAAATTCCAATTGCATCTTAAATAACCCCCCAAATTTTTTTCCAACATAAAATGGAAAGAACAAATATGCATTAAACAAAAAGCACCGAGGATCTCCTACACTGAAATCTTTCAGTGAGTGTACAACAGGCAGAGCCACCAGAAAGATATAAATCCCCCATTGTGAGCTTCCAGATTCATACAGCTACACTAGAAGCAACAACAATTGAGCCGATCACATCAAAGTTGGAAAAAAATATATAAAAAGGCACAACAATGTTTACCCCCACACCTCAGCCTGCCCCGCTTCAAAAGTCCGAAGGGTCTAATAAGCCAAAGCAATCCTACGAGCTTCCAGCTCCGCAAGCACCAATCCGCAAAGCGAGACAGCTAAAAAGCAACGACGACACAGCAACACACGACAGCCCCCCACCCACCCGCATACAAAAGCAAGCGCACAAACACAGAGCATCGCTGCTCCCCAACTAGCTCCCAGCAGCGCACGCAACTCCGCCAGCCCCTATCTCTTCTCGATACATCAAATCACAGGACGACGCGGACGCGATCGAAGGGAGTGTAGAGAGCTAGCAGCAAACAGCAGTTGGAGGAGCTCGAGAAAGGGAGCGGAGCTCCTCACCTGGGCCAACGGAGAGTGCGACGGATGCCTGAACCAGGCACAGGCGCACAGAAGCTCCTCGTCGTCGCGGCGGCGGCAGCGGCGGCGGAGAGGGGGAACAGCGAGTGAGCAGAAAGCGCCCTCTCGCGATCCGAAGCTTTAGAGGCTCTCGCCAAAGCCGAGCTGGATCCGGGTGGCCGCCGCGAAACCCTAGAATTTGGCAATCGCGAGATGAGGAGTGGGAGGACGGAAGGGCGCGGAGGCGGAGGTGGAGGAAGGGAAGCAAGGGGGCGAGGGTTCGATCGCGAGGCGGAGATGGAGGCGAGGCAGGGCGAGAGAGACTTTGGGGAGAATAATCTAATGAAAGGGAGTGCCTTCGTCTCGATGCGACATGGGGAGCTGGACTGAGGTGGGAGTCTCCGTCCAGGTGCGGGTATATACGGTTGCCTCGCTTGTCACTGGGGGCCACGCCGCGTGGGCCCGTAACGCAGTGACAGCAGTTTGAATTCCTCGGTGGCGCTGGAGGGCTGCGCGAAGACGTACGCTACGATTACACGCGGGTGTACTCTGGTCGTTTGAAATGCTACACTTACACTGTCGGGCCATAACATGTGTGGGACCGTATCGCAGTGTAACGAAAAAGGTATATTCCGGTAGCAGTAGCTTTTGGGGTTAATGACGTGGGCATGGGTAGACCAATAGTTCCTGCCGGCGTCCATCGGGCACTACTGTTGACCCGGGGTTCTTCCACTGCTTGTGGGTCCACGAGGATGTGGGGCACTGTGTCAGTGGAAATTTGCAGAGCCGCACTGGCATCCGAGATTCGATCTAGCGCAAAAGGATTCGGCTACAGCTACCCGGTTAGCGTACGCAGTACCGCAGGGTTGGTGGTCGAGGTGATTTTCCAGACTGCCTCGCTGGGCCATGAATCTCAGGCCCCAGCGAGCTGTCGTACTCGTACATTCCTAGTTCCCTCCCATTTTTTTAGGAGCAAAATGCACCCAGGTCTATTAATCTCGGCCCGTCATCCGAATCCGCTAACTTTGAAATTGCAGATTTCGTGCCCTAAACTATTGATTTGGGGTCACCATTGTCCAAAACGGGTTCCCGTGCAGATTAGGCCCGACGTGGCAGCCCACTTGCGCTGCCCGCACAAGCCTGCCACGCGATTGATGGCGTTTAAAGCGTGCCCGCCTCTAAGCTTCACCGTTTTTCTCTCTAGCTCCTTTCTCGAGCCGCCTGCCTTATAAGAGGGAGACGGGCGGAGCGACCTCGCCGCCTCGCCTCCGAATTATCGACGCGCGACGCGAAGCCCGCGAAGACAGCTGGGCGGCGCTGACTCAAGGGGACGCCTACGGAGTCGTAGGTCATCTTCGATCCAATCATGTAGAGATCTCCCACCGCTACTCGCGACAAATGCGTGGAAGTGGAGCTTTTTGTATGCTGCCAGACGTATAAAATCATGGAGCGAGGGCCACGCGCTGCCCTACGCGCGCCCCAAGCACAAAGTGAGTGGACTTTTGAGTTCCTCCCTCGCTGTTTCTAGGGTTTGTTAGATATGGTTTTGTTGACTTAGGGTTCTTGTGCCTCGCTCTTTTTGAAATAAATGGATGGAACCGGATGTCAAGGGTTCTAATGGGAGGTCGATACATCAAGTTTTGAAAGGCAAGAAGAAAGGTGGTCTAGATGCGCAAGGATTCTCGTTTCAAGTCCGATGCAAGGTGTTGTGCTTGGGAAGACTGAACTCTAGTCAGAAGTTTAGATTTGGGGAAAACGCTAGGGATACCGGGCGTATGTTTTAGATGGATTAAAAGTGGTGTGTGTGTTATGGTATCTTGTTTGTTCTTGTGCTCAATCGCTTGTATTGCTAACTAAGCATTGAAGTGTCGGGTTGTAATGCTCTTTTGTGAACCAATGGATGAATTCCGCTTATGATGTCGTAACTCTTGCCACAAAAATGAGTTTGATGTTGAAAATGAGTTTGATGAATTTGGCTTGTGTGGTGTGTGTCCCGCACCTTATTTAATGGCGTAAAATGGATAGAATTGGAACCGCACGATACATTCGGCTTGTGAGAACATAGTCATAGATGTAAAAGATGTTGAAACTTTGATAGTAGCACACCGCTTGTTAACCGTTTGTGAACTCGAATCGAAGCATACCCTAGAACTAGAGAACTAGTCAAAAGCTAGGTATTTGGAAGTCCAAGGTTTTCCACCTTAATCAAAAGGTAGACATATTTGTGGCCTATATGTCAAACTATATGTCATTCTCCCAAAACCAAAAAGCCAAAAGAGCTATACCGCATTCTTAGTTTCGCAGCCCAATGTACAAAAAGAACTAAAAAGCTAGGCATTGTTCCCCTACCGTCCCTGCTTTCCCCGGGCCGGGTCCTTGCTTTCCCCGCCGCCTCCTTGCTTCCCCCCTCCGCCTCTTCACCGCTGACTTTTCTTCACCGGGGCTGCCCCTTCTTGCTTGAAGTAGCCTTCCTTTTTGTGTGGAATTGTAGCATTGGTTGGTGGAACCGGCCTGACACTGGCTGACTAGAAGCAATGAAGGTGGAGTCCGGAAGAGGGCCCTTGTCCACCCTCCCTTGCACTTAATTCCTAGAAAGAGCAAAATTATTCCTATATATATATATATATATATATATATATATATATATATATATATATATATATATATATATATATATATATATATATATACAACATTTTTGAAGTGTACATTTATTCCTCGCACAAATGTAATGGCAAACAAAGGTGTATTAGTGTTACCTCTCGGCCTAACCGAGACAAAGATGGACATGTGGATTTGAGACATCGGGGAGGACCGGATTCATGATAATGATAAACAACCTACAAAACCATTTGCAAAGCATCAACAAATGGGTAGTCTTCCAATATTTACAACCAAGATGTTTCTTGCACATACCTGTCTTGTTTTGGTTCAAATTAACGAGGCGTGCCTTCTCCGGAACTTGACATCTTCTTTCGCTGAAACTTGACATTTTCTTCATTTTTGCCTCAGGCACTACCGGGAGCCCTATGTAAGCCGCCAGAAGGATGCGCCCTCAGCTTTCCCGAGAGTGCATGTTGCCCCCTCAAGGTGTCCTCGGTCTCTACAAAGAATCGCAAAGGCATTGGTTTATTCCATGCTTGGACGCTGGGACCGTCTGTTCTCGACTCTTGTGGTTGCTTTCCTGACTCTCGAGGCCTTCCAACTTTTTCTTTCATGTACGTGCAGAATTTGAGATGCCTGCATTTTTCCCCACTACTCTTTATGTCCTTGGCAGGCCAAATGATTCTTGACCATAAGCAAATAAGCAGCTTTTATGAGTAGCACTCCGATTACCTACTCCTGTGGTTTCATGCCTTTAAGCATGAAATTGCATGAGAAACGAATTCCAGTTAGATCCCACCTCCTACACACTTCTTCAAAGTTATGTCGACTACAAAGGTGTAATCCCTCTCTTGAACTTGGGAAAAAATGTCTTGCCCTCACAGAATCAAGATAGCATGTGTTTGCCCACCCCATGTTCCCCGACCAGACTTCTTCCTAATCTTGTGCAAGCAAACTAGGCCATCCCATTCATTACCAACCTCTTTGCCCTTAGTGTAGAACCTATTCATCAGCTTGGGTTTTTGATTGTTTGAGCATACTAAGAATTGGCATCTCTTGCAAAGGGTAGATGTAACTATTGAAAACCTCACAAAATGTTGTTCAAAAAGGATGTCACACTTTTGGAAATGTGCTAAAGAAGGCTCTACACCAAGTGTTTGGAGGCATCTTCTCAAGCCATGCATGTGCTTTGGAGTCCAAAACTTTC
>JADLZL010001334.1:0-35888 GCA_015844335.1 Chrysopogon serrulatus
TCAGAATCGAGTCTTAGGTCCTAGCTAGCGCGCTATTTCTTCTCAATCTCATCTATTCTTCAATAAATAGAAATTAGCAATAGGATATTTTTAGGGAATGTAAGTTGTTGCTAGCGAACAACATTGTAGTCCGTGGTAACTTGAACAAACATGCAAATACAACAAAATAGAGAATGTAAATGCCATATAGTGAAAACAAACATCATAGAACACACACAACATACTAATGGAGCCATCTAGCAGTGCCAACATCGGTAAGCTCATTCGAGTCCCACTCCTACGACAACTTCCTTACACTTCTGACTACTCTCGGCTATTGTAGCCTGTTGCCTTTACTTTTTTGTGGTAGCGGCACTCCCAGTTCATCGGCTGAGACATGAGGCGTCAAATGTACGCACTCAGCCTCCAAGTCTCTCAAGCTAGAGCAATGAGCTCACTCAATGGAGAGTGTCATCATCCCTCGTCCTCAAATCCCGGCCTCACTGTTCAATCTGGCCGTGTCATCATCTTCTTATTGCTCTCTTGGCCCCCTATTTTAGCACTCTCCTCGTGCTCATACCTTTTGTAGGTACCTAGAGCCGGGCCACATCCATGATATATTCACTTGCATCCAATCCCTACATATAAATAATTGAATGGAGTTTGCTTATATAGATTGTTCTTCATGTCTTAATATTTAGTATACATGTAGCACTGTTGCCACAATCCACGGCCAACAAGGTGGTCTATATTAGCTGCTCCTCGGCTCGGCGGCCGCCAAATACTAGCTTCTTCCTTCTTCCTCTTCTTGATCTGCGCATTCGGTTGATCCCACTCAAGTTTCTCGACTCATCACACCGGTTTCTCTTGCAAGTTTCACGCATTTTTCGTCTACGGCTGCTAAAGTAGTCATTCAATAGGCTGAGACCACGGCTATCTTCCTCCCCTTGACTTTCTTTGCTGCCTCTATTGTATCCAGAACTCGGCTTTGCCAGCTACTCCCAATTGCATTTCTGGTGCTGCACTGATAAACATTTAAAATTAATTATAGCCATAAAATGCAAGTCAGGATGAATGGTAACTCCAATAATTTGACAAGCGTCATCATAGTCAACCATGTGGCACCAATACTTAAGATTCAACTCGTGGAACTAGGCGTGATGCTTTCACCCCACATTTACATAAATGGGAGGATCTTCATTGATGACCCTCTCCTTCGCTCCTTGCTCTTTTCTTCTCAACCTTAGGCCATTGGAGACCCAGGGGCCATATAGCAACTCTTTGAAGCGACACTTAAACGGCCCATTGCAAGAAGGTAGAATTAATGCGATGCTCAAACATGAAATAATTAATGAGGCACTTTTGGCCCTTCTTTGGAGGCAAGTTCGAACTGAAACAAGCTGTAATTGGGTCTCGGATCTATTCTATTTCGATCGCTATGATGGCGGCGAGGTGGGGGGATTCAGTGCATTAAGCTGGCGTGAAAATGCTTGCTCTTTGGACATCGGCGGGGGGGGTGCCGGGGAGGTGCCACCCAACGCTCGAAGGTCTCACGTGGGTGATGATACCCACGGTGGTTGAAAAGAAGAAATCTTGGGTCAGAGCTTATGCGGACCATCGATCCTTTGGAAGAAGTAACACCTCAAATCCTACATATCAATTTTCAACACATCATTAGTGGTTAGTCCAAATTGTAAATGAAGCAATGTAAACAAATATGCATGCATAACTTCTTGCGTAATGGCATCTGGGTGGGACACGTTAAGCGCCGTCGATCCTGAATGGAGACGGGGGGCTCGAGCAGCAGCAGGGCATCGCTTGCTAGACACGTCTAAAAACACTGAAATGCGTCCACAAGCACCAAAAGCCAAAGCCTGCTTCTCATTACCATTCTCCCATCCTAACAAATAAACGAATATATCACAACTAGTAACAATGGAGCAACTACAAATGGAACAACTACAAAGAGATACGATGCATATCATACTAACGATGAGTACAAAAAGCGGAGGTACAAATACAAACTTGAGGAGGAAGGAAAAATAGGAAAGAATGCAAACCTTCCAGTGAGGCGTGAGGAAGGTGGGGGAGACCTCTTGCTTGGAGGAGGGCTCCTCAACTGTCGCCTCCAGGTCGCCGGGATGGGGGCAGCAGGCCTTCCTCGAGCTGAAACCAGTCGCTTGTGGATACGGTAAAAGGGGGTAGCGCGCCTGGCCCCGGTGGCCTTGATTATGCAATAAGCATGCCCGGCGGGGGACGCGCCATGCATGCCGGCGGCGCCCCTCTGCCGTCATGGTGGCGTGCCGAGAACCACGGTGCCCGCGGTGGCGCCCGCATGCATGGCGGCGATCACTGCGGTTCTGGCCGCGCAATGGCTACGATGGTATTTACAAAGCGAGTTGAGCCAGAAATGCTTTGCTGGGCCCAGTTTTTTAAAATTTCTTTCGAAAATCAGTTAAAAATAAAAAAAAAATTCCTCTCGTGTCCCTATCTGATCCGATCCATGGCTATCGCCATCTATCGATCCGTCTAATCCCCTATCTACCCGCCTGCCTTTTGCCTGCCCCAACTTAACAAACGAGCCCAGCCGAGAGAGATGTTTGCAGTTGCGAACCCATCAAAATAACCTACGCCAACACGAATCTTGTCGCCCAACAAACTTGAAACTTGAATCAAATTAATGTTAAAAGGTAGAAAAAATTTCAACTTTGCAATTCTAACGCTTCATTTGTATGCGCAAATATTGTCAATCAGAACCAACCAGACTCAAAACAAATGCAATGATGTCAACTAAATCGTAATTATTTATTTTTTACTACATTTATCTACATTAAATGGTTAAAACTTGATGTGATAAAGAGAGAGTAAAAAATCTAGAATCTAAACAAGACCTTGATATGCATATAAGCCCCCATTTGGGCGCGAAGCTGATCTAATGGAATGAGAAAAGAAGCCAGAGCTGCATTTCTCGTTACTTATCCCAGGTATACACACATTATATATCGTCGCGGACCGGCCCGAGTGGCGGTATGAAATGCGTGCGTGCACATGATCCAATCCTCGTATTCATACGTCACGGCCCACCCAGAATTATTAAACAATCTTATATGAGAGGAGAGCATGTTTTACCAAAATCATAATGCGGGATAGAAGGGAGAAGTCTTGGAGTATGGTGGGCTACTACACATTAGTTTTCTCCTTTCATAGACTAGTAGCATGGCCAAGTCGTCAGACATCTCCCAAAAACTTGTTATTTCAACACTTTATCATTATTTCTTAGCAAAATCAAAAACCCTCACAAAACTCAAACAACTCCTCATTTATCCCAAGTTGCTATTCTTTCCTCAACATCGGATATATGCTTATCATGGCCAGCGACTTGCTATCGAGCTTTTAGAGAAGTGGAAGGGTGAAAAAACAATTTGTTTACACGGGGTTCACGATGTAAGTTTCAAAGGTGGAAAGATATAAACATAATTTGTTTACATGCCGGGGTTCACGATATAAAATTTGATACGTGTTTGTCAAGTGAATTATACCAAACTATTGGAGATGAACTCTTTTTCACCCCTTTGCTATATTTTAGAAGTTGCCAAATCACAAGATTTGCAAGTAAATTACAGTAAACTCTTGAGAATCTTTGTCTTTATGTCCATTTGTGCACATATAACAGAGGTGCGCGCACATTAACCTATTTGTGTGGATATCTGCTGCTGTCTTTGTACTCTAATTCCAAAGAAAAAGATTGTTAGCCTCCACTGTATATATATATAAAGAAACCGATCGTCATTCGAGCCACGGAATGTGAGCTTCAGGGACCGGTAAATTGGAGTAGGCATGCTATGATCACCTGAGTTGTATACATTAATTAATGTTTTAGCTATGTATGTAAGTGCAAACAGGTCCATCTTCCTCTCCCACATTGGTACTACTTGTATAAGTTAATAGCAATTTAATACATGTAATCACTACAGAAGCTTCACATGTGTCCAATTTATTCATGTGCATAATATATTTATAACAGTATCACTGCAACATGCTCTACTAAAATAATTTTGCATGGCAGTACTATTTTATTAACCATGCTTGATTTACAAAATCAGCCGCCAATATGAGTCATTCTGAGCCAGACGGTTTTTATTTACCGAGGCAATGCATTACTCTGCCAATACGGTAAAATTGATTAGCGGGTTTCTCACTTTCTTATACGGTAAATCATGGATTAACCGTGGCGTGGGACATTATGCCTGATTAATGGTTGAAACCGAAAAAATTCTGGCATACACCAAAATTGGATAAAAACAAATTTTATATATCAAATGGTAGGCTACCGATGAGATCTACAACTTTATAGTTAAAGAAACTTGAATTAGTGATTTGAGGGTCCCAAAATACTATTATAAGTGTGAATTTAAGGTATCCAAATGATCTCGAATGTTGACATGGTCTATACAAAAGTTACAGTATTCAATAGAATCTGTTTTTGTAGTTAAAGGGTTTTAATTTGAAAATGTTTAAAGCCCTAAATATGTATTTGAAAGTTATAGATTTTTGAAATTTAAATTTTTTTGATTTTCTAAATGATTGAAATATTGACATAGTTTAATACAAAAGTTATAGTGGCCGATCCCAGGCTACATCTTCGATGTTGATAAGTTTTTGATTTAAAGTATTTTAGAGTTTCAAATATGTGTTGGAACTTCACATGTCTTCAAAACTCAATTTTTTGAATTTCAAACTACCTCCGATAGAGATACATTCTATATCAAGTTGTAGTACTTGACAAGATTTAAAACTTTGTAGTTTAAAAGTTTTTTTTATTTAAGTTTATTTAGTAGCCTAAAATATGTAATAAGATTATAAAATATTGATATAGAAACATACCCTAAATTATTATATCTGAGACATAAGAAAGAGTTAGTGGTATGGTGGTGGGACTACTAGTGTTGAGGCGTGAGATCTAGTTTGATTCCTTGAAGTTTGCAATATTGGTGACGGTTATTTTTTAACCACCTATGCTTAGTGATGTTTAAGAAAGCCGCCCGCGGTTAATAAGATTTGACGTCGTTAAAGAAACTGTACTACAAATGATTTTATTTTGAGGCAAGAGGTTTAAGTGGCCGCCAAAATAAATATATTTCTGCACGATAGCTCATATATAGACGACAGACGTGTCAATGTTTCATGAGTAGTGTGGCACTGTCACAGTGCGTGCAGCACCACTGCATCGATCCATTCATTTGTGCACCACAACTTCGGCACCAATTTGATTATTAATTGAACATACTTGTCGTTTGTGCAGCATGTCGGTAGCTTCCCTTATCTTCAATGGTTAGTTCCAGTTGGCCCACCGCCTTCGTTCCTTTTTTTTTAACACCCTTTTAATACTGCTCACTCACTCCTTACCATTGAATGAGATCTCCGTCAATCCCTTGTGCATGACAAAGACGAAAATTGTGATCTAATTTAGACGCAATCGCATGTGTACAAGGCGTTGCATGTAAGCCTGCCCATATAAAGTGATGGAAGGTGGGTCCTGGCCTTATCATAATAACAAGTTGGTTTATTGTTGGCCACCCTCCTTTGGATTGCCAGGGTAGAGATTCGTTGCAAAGTAACAAAAGATGATGATCTATTTGCATTTGGGATCGATCGGAGTGTCGTCCGTTCGTTGCTTTTTGTAAAGTGAAAAAGGCCAGCACCATATATATAATCCCTGTGTCGATCAATTGGAAGGTCTGTTACGGAAGCATCGATTCCTTGTGCTGTTCCGTACTGCCCAAAACTTAGGTGTTATTAGCATGGAGTTTTCACAAAAGGCAGACGATTAATTTAATTTTTCTGAATAAAAAAGTCAGGAGGCGGGCTAATGTTACTGCATTTGTATTACCACATTTTTGTTTTCTATATTTTGTTGTATATTACTTCTCTGTCAGGAAAAACAAAGCAACTACATGTTGCATGCTGGCGAGTAGTCTATGTTTAACAAGCTACAGCGCATACTATTCGCCTGACTTGAATTAATTTTTTAAAAAATTAATTTTAAATAATCCCAATAGTGTTTGATAATAAATACACTAATAATTTTTATTTAAGATTAATCGAATTTGATACACTAAACCATGACACTTGTCTTGGGAGGCGTATGTTTTGAGCAGAGAGAGTATAAATGATATATTAATAGTATTAAGGAACGTTTGGATTGTGGGATAGGGATTGGGATGAGGTTCCTTACTCTTTCATAGAAAGGTATTGATGAACTTAGCCAGTTCAATTCTTTAAATCGTTCAATCTGCTTGGATTAAATGTTCGCATCACTATCCCAATCCTATCCTCCCCATCCACGAAACAGCTTGTATAGTGATGAAATTAAATATGCTGTAATTTCGTATAGCCAGCAAAATTGCACGTGCTTGTCAAACGCTGAAAAGTATAGCTGCATTTTTAAGCTGAGAAACAAAAGAACAAAAGGTTGACCTATCTGAACTTTAATTCATATAAAATATAACAACACATGTATCTCTAAAAATATATTCAGTGATCATTCTATTGATACTTGTGTGCACCATAAGTATTATCAATAAATTCTTGTGTATTTATAAGGAAGGCACTCTTTTTGATGCTAGGGTACGTAGGAAAACAACTGATTTTTTGTGTCAGGAAAAACCTTTGTTGAAGCAACTATTAAAGCTGACTGATAAGGGTGGAAGCCCAACAAGACCTATAATACAAGTACGTTAATTTCCCGCGCGAACATGGAAGAAAGGAAAGAGGAAACGACGAGAATGCAAGAACAGTATCAGTGAGATGATTTTGGTTCTCTTAAATTAATAGTTTTCTTTCTACGATCAACTAGGGGCTTGACCACATTTTTTTGGCAGTACAGAATTCAGTGGCCTGGCTGTCGGTGCATATATATACTTGCCCCTGGTGCCTGCTGGTCCACCAGTCCAGGCACTGATGCTGCAACCAAACTCTATGGGCCCCCTTTGGATGGTTGCACGAGATAGGATAAGGAAAGGAAAAAAACACAGGATTGAGGTGGCAATCAGGTTGGAGTGATCCCGTAGGAAAACACGTCACGGGTGCCTTTGGTAAGCCCGCAAAGGCGAGCTCCGTCGCCGCCGAAAAAAGAAAAACAAAAGGCCTCATCCCCACTGCGAAACACTTTTACCCTACTTCATTAGCCCCACGTCTACCTGCTCTCTCTCTGCTCTCTCTCCTCGCCCAGCTCCGGCACCACCGCCGACACCCACGTGGCGTAAAGCACCATTTGCAGAAGAGCGGCGGGCAGCGGCGCCCCGCGCTCGCCCGGCGGCTTCTACCGCTCTCAGGCGCTCTGGCGTGCCTCCCCACAGCGAGGCGGCCCACCTCTCACAGGCTGGCCAGCAGCGCCGCCATGGAATCGCGCGCCACCGCCGGATCCGTCACCGTGGCGGGCAGCCCAGCGCCCGCCCGCCGCCAGCAGTGCCCCATCCCGGCGGGCGGGCAGCGATTACGCTTCCCAAGCTCTCTAGGCAGCGTGCGGCCGGCGGGCAGCGGCCGGGCGCCCGAGCCCGCGTGCTTGGGCCGCTCGCGTGCTTCCTCTCGTTCTGCTTGGCGGCCCAGGCGTGGTCGTGGCCGGCCGGGCTTCGATCGCCTTGAGGACTCCGGTGGGATCTCGGGCGCGGCTCTCTCTCTCTCTCTCTCTGTGTATTTCTTTTCTTCCCACCAGGGATTCTTTTATGAAGTCCCGGCCGGATGTTTTTTCCCTGGAGATGTGGCAAAGGGAATCGAATCCTAAGAACATTTCAGTTTCCATGAGCCAAAAGTCAGGAATCGAATCTAAGGAAAATTTCCCAATCCTCTAAAATTCCTATGTTTCTCCTTTGAACCAAAGGAGCCCTGAGAAGATTATAAGTTCGTCGAAACAAAACAAGCCCTAAAGCCTGATGCGTGGTTCTGGAGAGGAGTCGTTGCTGACTGCGGATCGACATGAGGCCCTGCCACACTTCAATGAGGCGGCATTAGTATTAATCATAGCACCAGAGCGACGACAGATTGACGGCGATGCAAGCGCCGGCCGGTCAGAAGTTGTCGCGCGCGTGCATGACGGATTACGTTGCAGCGGCAGTACATCCACCATGCATCCTGCGCCGCCGCGCCATGTGCCGATTCGATTCGATTCAACTAGAAACAAAGGCGCGGCTGCCGCTCCTTCATGGGTGACCAGCCAACGATGACAACGGAATGGTTTAAAGTTTTGAGGTTGTCCTGTCCTTTTTATGTGTTGGAGAGATCGATCTGGACTGCCATGAGATATGAGCGTCGAAGTTCCACATTTAGGAGCTACAACTCTATATGGCTGCGCAGCTGTGGCTACTGATGTAGAAAAGTGCTAAAATATGCAACAAATATGTAATGTCAGCTATATATGTTGCCGCACCCTGCTTTGATCGCGTCCTGTATCAGCTATATCTTTATGCTCTGACATATATATACATTCCAGTTATAAACTGTATTCAGCTAATAGAAGAAACTTTACATGATCTGAATTCTCTTCTCAACTTGAATACAAGTGCGAGCGATGAGTTTTAGCGTAAGCATAAGCTCCACTAAACATTGATTTAGGCTTTCAGACTTCCAAGAGACAACAATTCCCCTTGAGCTGCTGAGCTGCTGTTTATAGATACTGTGAAAAGGAAACACAAGTAAAAATTAGATCATATATATATATATATATATATATATATATATATATATATATATATATATATATATATATATATATATATTAGAAAACTTTGGAGATGTGCCACGCTTAAATATTGTAGTAAAGTTTATTCTCTTCTTTTACTGCCAAGTAGGCAGTCTCTGCAATCTAATGGAGCTTGTTTTTATTCAGTTGGCAGAATTGGAGTGATAAGTACTATGCTCGAAGACAGCAATGATGATGGTGTATACATGTTCTTACTGTACGCATACATAAATCTACTTATAATATTGTTAAAATATTATACTAAATTTGAACAATGGCCATATAACACCTAAAGTTGTTAAAAAGATAATTCCCTAATTTAATGATTACATACTAGTACTCTGATGGGATTGTGGGTTCTGTACTGTAATCAACAACATTTCTGGAAAATCACAAAGGAGGATGATTGTGCTTCTTTGCAAAATCAAATAAACTCAGACAAACATACACAATAGGAGTAGAAATATATGATAGAACATAGATGCTCATTGGCTGAAATAGAAACTTCAATATTATCCAGGAGTCTTTAGTAAGTATAAATCATAGCTGATAATAATTTGTCTACAAATATAGGAGGCTTTAACATGTAATCAGTCCATAAATGACAGTTAGCAATTTGTGGGGTTCTTTTGACATCTCAGGAACATGGAATCCTTTGATCATGCAGCAGAGTGAGCTGGAGGAGGCTTTTAGCAAGTTGAGAGAGGTACGATGGCTGATGTAGAAACAAAAGCAGCTCAGATTTTCTGTTTTTCTTTTTTTAAAAACTATTTGTATCAAAATAAAAAGAATTTAAGCTTATGGTACAGATATTTGTCTTCAATTAATTCTATTATATCAATTCCTTCTTGGACCGAAACCTAATTAATAACCTATCTATGGAATAACAGGGAACAAGTAGACATGTGCAAGAATATATGCCACACACCACACCAAGCAGTCAAACACCGCGAGAACTAAATTGGGAATAGGTCACTTTGTTATTGGGGATCAGCATCATGGTGCAAAGTAATCAAGGGCAAGTAGAGGAAACAGAAGTTGTGAACCTTTTCAGACATCATCCCCACCCCGCTACTCCAAGAAGAGACCAGGAGTGCAGCGAGATGTGGCGACCCGGTGCAGAATACCGTGATGTCCCTGAGCTCAACGACCTGTTACTCTAACGATAGAGATGTGGTATGTACAAATCAGCTAGAAAAGTTATATAGAAAAGAAGATACCTTGTGCCCATTTCATCGAACACATTGGCTTCATTATCCATGGAGCAACGATGGCTGCATTGAGCTTGTTGGTTGCTGGCAACGACCAAAACACGGGAACAACATGGGGCTGACCGACGCTGTTCAGCTGCGGCTCCACCGCGGACGGCCATGCGCATGCGGGAGCTGCCACCACCGCCCACCACCCGAAGTGCGCGTCAGGACTCTGGCACGGCCATGCTGGTGCCGCCGGTTAAAGTTGCCTGCGACCACTGCCCCACCACGGAGAGGGCCAGGACCGCCCGGCCGCTGTCGTTTCGGCTTCGGCCTCCGCCCGCCTCCTTCGTTGGCCCAAGTACAGCGAGACAACCTGGGCATCGGCGCAGCTGCTCCCCAGCATTGGGCGTGGCTGGCTCTCCGTTGCCACCTGCGCCGATGTGTATTGGAGGATTCCAATGGCTTATGATGCACAGGCATGGGTGAGGGGGGTCTGCACCCGTGCGCCGCCGCCGGCCAGCCTGCACAGCGTGAGGAGCCGAGGGTTCGCGAGGCTTGGGCGGCTCGACCGACGAGGAGGCGGGGCATCGGTCCTGGCCTCGCGGAGGCGGGATTATAAAGCGCCCGGCTGTCCAGCTTAATGGGTGGCCGACGGATCAATGCCCGAACCGATCCGCAATTGGACGGACCGGATACCTGCCTGCCTCGATCTAACGGCTCTTGAGTTGGCAGGTGACGTGGCACTATCGGGTGCCCGCTTTTGGTGCAGAAATCGTATATGGAGATTATTCAATTCAATTCGATACCCGGACGGCGCGGCGAACGCACGATATAATAGTAGTATGGGTGCTGCCACCGTGCCGCGTAACGCGAGCTCCGATAGATATTGGCCTCGCCGGACGTCCGTGACGTACGCGCGGTTGGTACTATACGTGTTCAGAGGCGCGACGGGACACGGGCGCCGCCGTCGAGTCCAATCGAAGCCAGCCAGAGCCATGGGGCACGCAGGCAGGCAGCCCAGCACCAGCAGGAGGCGGCGCGTGACGCGGACGCCTCCGATCCGGCCGCGGTCGGCCTCCTGCTTCACCGTCCTGGCATCCGTCGGCTGTTGATTGTCCCTGTCCGACTCTCGAGTCCGATCGCACGCCACCGTTCGCCGGGTGTGCTACACCTCTCTCGTCGTTTTTCGGTTAGAAATTACGGGTAAATGCCGGCCGGCGCGCGGCACGCACACGCGACGGACGCACGCTCTGTCTCTACATGTGGCTGCGTACCCGACCGGCAACTGCGCCGTGTCCGTCCCGCAAACGAACACGCTGTCAGTGTCAGGCTGTACAGTGGGGCCCTCCTGCCTGGTTGCCCCCATCAGCTTCATCAAAGACCCTCTGAAGTTGAGTCGAGCCTGACTTGCATTTAATTAATTTCAGATGCAGATGCCTTGATTGTCTGCACTGTACCATATCCACATGATCATGCATCATCATCTGCTCTGTTCGTGGGAAGCAGCTGGGTATACTACTTCATCCACTTGCTGCATCATGCAGGGTCCGAATGATTGAGCCTCCATGTTACATGATGGATGGATCATTGATATTCCTCCGCCCCACCTCCTTCGAAATTCCAAGTGGATGCTCACGTTCAGATAGATGCGGGTCCTCCCGTCATTGCCACACCTGGGTAGCATTTGGATGGGTATATATATTGTCAAATTTATACATATTCGACCGTAATGCCAATTAATCTTCATATATGATACGAAAGCACTGCTATACTATGTTATATACTTATATTACTGCCCTTGTTTCTTTTATGAAATAACTTGTTTGCAATTTTGGGGGTCAGGATAGATCTTCGTGCAACTCGTTTTACAGCACCAACATTGGGGTGCAAATCACTTTATTTGGTGTACGTAACTCGCGGTATTATTATTTTGAACGAATGGATGGATAAAATTGGACATCCAACAAAACCTTGAGTATAAACAAGCGGCCGGATTATTATGTATAGTACTATTTATTTTAGTTTCAAACAACTTGCCCCAAGCAACAGATACCATGCATCCCGATACGTTGACTCTTAGCTGGGGCATCGTACGGTAGCATGCATGCAAGGTGGTTGACCAAGTTCGTTAGCCAGTTGTGGTGCACGTGTGTGCATCAATAATACAAACGATGTTTCCTCCTACTCTGTTTATTACCAGCTCGCTTTGTATAATATGATGATACTAGAACTGAACTTGAGCTACCCCTACTGAGGTGGGTTGCAGACAACAGCAACAACTTACAGCTCATCTTTCAACGGTGCATATATGTGCCTACATATAAGTAGTATAATGCAGGGGATCCCTACTGGGATCATATACTCAAACAATTTCCCCAACTAAATAGTATATATCCATCCTGATTCTACGTTGACTGCTAATGGGATCAAAACAAGAGCTGCATGCTTTATTAGTATTCATCGTTTGTAGCAGTAGCATCCGATAAAATTATTATTCTCCTCCTTCTGCTGCGAAGCGAGCAAGTACTGACGAAAGAACACCTGAACTAGAACAGTACCTAGGCCGCGAGTCGCGGTGAGGATGGGTCGTTGGCTTAACAGAGCAGACTTTAGTGGAGAGAGACGCATGCTGTGACTTCTATGGACAGATATTCTTGAAACTCAGGATGTGCTTTTACAGCCAGTTTCAACTAGCTTCACTGGGATCGTGTTGAGCGCTGACAAACTATAGAAGCAGTCTAGAACGATTCTCGATGTACTTGAATGTACGACGCATTCATTTACTGCTTGACGCTGGCGTTTTCGACAGGCGGTTTCTACTCGATGCGTTTAGATACAAATCGGCCTTATTCTCGTGGCTCTCTCGCGACGCGCCCGGTAGAAACTCATTCTTGGCGGTTATCACTGCATGCCATGAGGTAAACCGACGACTGCACGGCGGATTTCTAGGAACCGCGATAAAAAACTACCCATTTCTCTTTGAAATCCGCCAGTAAGAGAATTTGAAATTAATTTTGGAGTTTTTCAAACTTTCTCGGATGGAGAAACTCCCAAAATGAGTTGTAGATCTCGAAAAAGTTTATGGAACTTTAGAAGTTGATAACTTTTTCATTTGAAATCATCTTTTTATGGAAAAATACGAACAAATTTTAAATTTGAAATTCAAATTTTGCGAATGACCCTGATGAAGAAACACTCAGTGAAAACTTTGTAGTTGGACATTTTTTTCATTTGAATTCATTTGGACCCTCAAATATTCAATTTTTAAATCGGGTTTGTATAATGTGTGAACAAAAAAATGAGATATAAGTGAGTGTGTGTGTGGTGCAGTGCGTAAGGTAAAAATCGCGAGTGAGGCCAAGGTCGCGGGTTCGATCCCATTGTGCATGAAGCGTGATTTTCGCAAAAAATGCGCCACTTGCGACTTTTGGGTGTTTAGGAAGAGGTCCGGCCGTCAGCCAGAAATCGATTTTCACCTACGGTTTCAAACAAAACGCCAAGATAAATGCATTTGAAAACTGCCAGTCTTTTTGTGTACTAGTGATGGGGAGGTATGCTGAAGCTTCTTATGCAATTGTATCTGCTCAGCATGTAGCTAATAAATAACTTTCTTGGTTTGATTTATACGGTTCTGCCTTTGCCAGGATGGGTGGGACGGCCTAATAGTTGGAGGGGTGGGGCCACATGCAAAGATGCCCAAATCATGATCCGTTTGAGACTTGAGACAAGTTCAAAACCCGGAACATGCCTGACTGAGGCTCCCGGCTCTCGATCATCTCATCATCCCACATGATGTGCAAGCAAAAAGCATAACTTTCGGTGCAGGTATTGAGAATACTGGACTGTGTTGCCTTCATAAATAAAATAATAAGTGATTATTTTGAGGTTTCACCACGTACTAACTATCTAGTCTCCTATATACGCACTTTGAATGCCTTATAATCTTATTGCAGCCAAACTTCCTCAGGGGCACGTTCAATGCGGGCATAAATCAGTGGTTTATCATAATGGCTGTATTATAAAACTCATTTCCCACACCCTAGCAGCAGGTACATGAAAGTTTTTTTCTGGCATCTTATGAACTGCTTGGCGACAAGCCTTTTTTGCTGAATGGGTTTTTGAGGCCACAACGCACGCTCAAAGTGAGAACTTTTGCTTCGTTAGATGGGAAATCGCTTGGTTCCTCTGAAAAAGCAACTCTGCTACATGCAGAGCCAATATACCTCGTTGATTTAGACGTCAGATTTCAATTGAATTGGCTCCTCAATCGATTTCTTGACCCACACGTTGTGTGCTTCATCAAAGTTGATTAGGAATTCCTGCTAGGCAACACATTGTCGTCATGGCCTAATAATAATAAATAATTTACATCGTCGTCGTGGGCTCGTGGTGGCGTGTTAATTGTTTGTATAGTGTTTTCGTAGCCACCAATGTCCAGCCCGGCCGTGTGTGCAAATGCACGTGGCTGTCTATGTCCATAATGCCAGTGGGCTACTATACCTGGCCGATTGGATGACGTACAAGACGGGTGCTTTTCAGTATTTTGGACCCCGCCGTTGTTGTTGCCAATTGCATGCTGGGTCAAACTCCTCTCTGTTTCTCCCAAGGCACACAAAGAAAAAGCCCTTCTTTCCTTTCACATGCTATCGCTGGGCTGAGCCTCATAAATGCATTAATTCCTCCTGGATGTATAAATAAATGAAGGAATCACCGCGCCTTACTGAATCGCATGATCCGACGTGTCACGCCACGTGTGCACGGCAGCTCAACCACCGTCCGACGTACGTAGCGCTTTATACTCGACCACCAAAACACGGACATTATTTTCGTGCTGTCTTTGTCTTGTGGATCGATGAACATCAATTGGACGGACCAGAGAAGACGAGCCGCACAAACAGAACATTCTCTTGCGTGCGATCGACTAGATTGATCGATCATCATATCAACGACGACGACGATATGACGACGGTGGCCACGCGCGCCGCTCTTGCCTTCCGGGCTGCGATGCCGTGCCTTGTCATTACCCAATTGGAGCTCGTACCTTTCGCAAAGGAAAAGCACACACGGTACGGTACCATCCCATCCCTTCATCCTCTATTAACTGAGGACGAGCTACCGAAGCATCCATTCACCTTTTGCTTCCATGGTATATTCGTTCATTTAATTAGTACTCTTTCTGTTCCTAAATGTCTATTTTCTCACTTTCCAAAAAAACAACTACTGATAATTATATTTAAAAATAGTAATATTTATAATACATAATTGCAGTATCATTAGACAAAAAATAGTTTAGTTTTGGGATTTTAATAGATTTATATGGAGATATAAATATTACTAACGTATTCCTACAAATTGAGTAAACTTGTAGTACAAAAAACCAATAACGAACGATCAATTAAGAATAAGGGATAAGACTTACAAGCATGGAAAATTAATACATGGATTTACAATTATCCAGGCCATACATTATTTTTCATTCAGGTACGTACCGTCCCATCTCCCTTTATGTTCTCCTGTCGTCGTTGAATTTTACTTTTTCGAGAACTAAACTAATGTCTGTGTTTCCTCAAAAGGAAACGTGGTTTCACTAAAAAAGGAAACTGGATGGATCTTCAGAGCAACTCTTTCTGACTCTTAAACAAGCAGTCCTTGATCCTAAATTTTAGAAGCTCAAGTAAAAAACCAACTTCAAGAGACCTCCTATTTAAACACATTTTGGGAGGACTCGCAAAATATAGTTTACCCCCCCCACAATAGGGGCTTAATGGTTGAAAAAGCAAAATTTTGTGCCTCTATTTTTACAAGTCAAGATTTAAATAAAAAAATTGGTCCGATTTATATGTTAAGGGTTCTGAGTTGCTCTTACAAAGTTACAAACAAACAAATCGATGCAGCAAAAATCCGAATCCAAATCGATATTCACGCGGTTTTATGTTCGTATATCAAAAATTATTACGATCTATATTTGTGTAATATAATACAACAAAAACACGATAAAAGGGCAGTTACTCCCGACGTGATCGACGACAACTTTTTTGACAGCGACAGCACGTCGTTCTTGGCGGTCCATCTCGATCCGGAGCAAACCGGATCAAAACCGGCAAAAAGCCGTCCGGCACGGTAGCCCGGCCGGGTGCCTGCAATTGCATTGCATTATTGGTGCGTACGCTACTGCTCACTGCCTGGTCCTTATCGATTCTGATCCATGGCGGCTACCGCCGTCCTTGATCCGTCTATCCATCGCCTGCCTGCCTGCCTGCCACCAACGAACGAGCCAGCGAGGAATGTTTGCAGATCGATCATCCAAAACAACCTACGCCTGCATCGAATCCTGTCGTTCCCAACAAACTTGAAACTTGAATGAAATAAATAATATTATATATTTATCTATACTACTTACAATAATAAAAGAGAAACTTTATTTTTTTTTTTAAATCCACCTCTTTTTTCATCCAACTAAGAGAGATCGATACAATTCTTCGCTTTAGACTTCTTTTCCTATTCGTTCGATCAAGATCACGTATAAGCAAAACGGTACATAATACATTTTGGATTCGGCTCAACTCCAATCCATTGGTGGTGTGCATCTGAGTTGCGTATATACACTATCATGTAGAAAATTTCCAACGTAACTCACATGTAAATTGTCGTACAAAAATCCCACTTCGTGTTCTTGCGGACTAAAGCCTTTTCCTTAATTGTTTCGTGCATGTATGCAGCTCCACAACAACACGTAATCCAATAGAACTCGATTCTATTCACGGTACTGCAAAGCATGCTCGTTGTGCCTCTAGAGTTGGACAAAGGGAAAGCGTTCCTCCTAAAGGACCCGACCAACGAGCGTGAGAGAAAAAGCTTTTCCGCAAAGAAACGAATAATACTACTCAAAGTAGACAAAATTCACAGTAATCTCGACTCCGTATACACGTCTAATATATATTTCTTGGCAAAAAATTGTTAAACACAAACTCTCGATGTCAAATTTGAGCATCAACAGCTCTAACTAATCAAATAATTGGACAACATTGAAAATTGAAGTTATGGTATATATGTATGAGTGAATATTTTGTCTTTACAACACAAGAATATACTAAGATTGTATTATTTAATTTTAATTTGATACATAATATTGCTAACAATAACTTATGTTATGGATATATATCATGGTGATCATAGATAAATATAAGCTTTCAAACAAGAAATAATATACTAAGATTGTATTTAATTCTAATTTGATATATAATATTGCTAACAATAACTTATGTTATGGATATATATCATGGTGATCATAGATAAATATAGCTTTTAAATTTCATATATATACAAAAGCAAAAAAACAGATATGTACCATTATGGTCATTGTTTGTCGTAATATTAAAAAGATCAAATTCTCTACACACGATAATTTTCATCACAGCCGATCTAATCCTTGTTCTCAACCGATTGCTCACCTCTGGCCGTCTTTCGCTAGAAAACTCGCTTCCCACACCCAGCAGTCGGAACAATAACCAGTCACACCTTCTGGTCATCATCCTTCGCTACAAGCTCCGTACCTCTCATCAAGGATTTGAGAGCACGGCTCATCCTTCTACGGCTTTCTCGAGGAGCAACTCCGAGTTGCTACTAAGCCTCATAGCTAAATATGAATGTCCATACTAAAAACACATCTCCAAAGCGGGGCCCCTACTCGAGCATCAAATTGGTAGGCACCCACTGGCACCTATTTCGGGTGCTCTAAGCCTTTCCGAAAAAGGATAGTTTACATCCATTTCTTCATGCTCACCTTCTCCTTATACACCGCCATTTCCGGGCGCGATGACCCCTACTGGAATGCGACTTTCTAGCTGCACGACCACGACTACCCCAAGGTGCACACCACGGCGGGGAGGTCGGGGTAGGGCTTCATTGATGCGGCTCGTGCCGCCCCACACATCTGAACGGGGCTTCATCAAGCGCAACTAACGCCATCCCGAGGGCGGCCCTAGGTGGTGCATTCGCAACAACCGTGACGAACCCCATTCCCATGACGGGGAGACACAAGCGTTCTGCCATGAATCCCACAACTCCTCCCTTACCTTAGCTCCCTTTGGCAATGCCCATAACAAGCGGCGGTGTAGGGCGCGTGTACGACCACTGAAGACATGCCTTCTCGGCTTGGAGTGGCATCTCCGATCCCCATGGCCTCAAATCAAGGCCCGTGCCTTCTTTGCTTCTCAGGCTTACCGGATTAGTAAATTTGGTTTAAAAATGAATTTAAACATACGATGCAATCTAAAAACTATTTACGGAAGTTCGATGCAATTTCAAAAACTATTTAGAGTTAGATATAAGAAGGGAATGAAATGTATAAGACGATTATTTAACAAATGTCATGGGGTCGCATTGCTCATATATACATGAGGTAGAGCACAATGTAATAGATAAATTTTAACTATAAATCATCTAGATAAATTATACAGCAAGTTATATTTCCGTTGCACGCACGTTTGCTAGTAAAATCTATAAATCTCGGGCATCCGCCGGCGGCTGATGCAAAGGAGTCAAATTTGCTCAGTTTCGGGTGCATGCGTCACTTGATGCGAATAATATTTTTTCTCGTGTAGAAAACCCAGCATTCTATAGTGTTTTTAACATCGTAGGTTTGTAACGGTTTGTAATTTCACGAACAACTTCAATTTTATATGTATATATATATCCCCCAAAAAATCTTTTATATGTATATATATATATATATATATAACATATATTTTTAATTAATGGATAAATGGGCTCATCACAATCTGATTCAATCTTTGAAGACGATGTGGCGTCGTCATCAAAAACTACTATGTAATCTATATACTCTTATAAGGAAAAAGTCAAACCCTACCAACTATTTCTCTTAGCATACAAGCTATCCACCTCATCATTTCTCACTAGTTATTTTTCGGCATGCAAGCTATCCACCTTATCATTTGCACTATCGGATGCATTTATGGCCAATTATCAATTACGATTATGATCCAAGATACATCATCTACTAACATGTATTCAAAGTTCAACTAGGCGCTAGGTGGATTAAAGGCGACCCTGCCTTTAAAGCAGCCTAAAGGCTGGGCACCTAACGTTTTCTAGGCATTTCATTTTTTATACACATACATATAGGGTGCCTTAAATCATCTGAAAAAAAGAAGAAATAAGAGACCTCTGGACCTACAATTGGAAGAAAGGCCCCATAAAAAAAGGCCCGACCCAACTTTATCCACGGCACCGTTCCACCTCTCCCCAACAGCGAAACCTTATCTGCTTCCGTCTCCCTACGCGCATGCCCGCATGCACTCTGTTTCCTTCTCCGCCGTCTACGCTCCCCGCAGCGGCGGCGCCTCCTCCATCTCCGGCGGCGTCGGCCCGGCGCCTCCTCCCGTCTCCGGCGATGTGCATGGCGCGCCTCGCCCAATCTCTCGGCGGCAGCGGCGCACCTCCCGCCTCCCCCATCTCGGTGATGCTAGCGGTGCGCCTCCTTCCTCCCGTTCCAAGGCCGCGCCGGTTTTTCCGGCCGGCGGCGCCTAGATGTCCGACTACCTCCATAGGCGGCGGACACCCTCCTCGGCCCTAGCGACTAAAGCGGCGCCTAATCGCCGCCTAGCGTCGCCCTAGCGGAACTATGCATGTATTTAATTGCCGACATCCCAAGAATGCCATGTCATCCACTAACATTAACGTATAATTGTTCATTCCTTTCAAGAACGGCCAGGTATTTACTAATTTGTTAATTTAAAGATTGATCAACTTTGTATTTGAAAAACATTTATAAAGATAGGATTTGGGTGTGTAGGTTAGGGGCTTGTTTGGTATGGGCAGCTTTAGGTTTTTTATCTTTTAGCTTTGACCGAAGATAGTCATACAGTGATCACTATATATTATACAAAGTGAACCGACGATGGTCATGCAGGTGACACCAAATCCGACTTTAGGGGAAAAGGTAGGTAGAGTGATCTGGGGATCTGATCAGTAGGCATACTATACATTATTTAATTTGATATGTATATAAGTGCAGGCAGGTCCTTTTTCTCTCCCTCTCTGGTAAAGAATCACGTGTCTATTACTCATGTGCATATATTATATTATTATAAAAATATGCAATGCAGGTATGAGGTATTAAACCCCGCCAGAATATGTTTGCACGGTAGCAGCTCTCACATATAGATGTGTAATGTTTCATGAGTAGTGTTGCCACTCGTCACAGTACGTGCAGATAGCGCCAGTGCGTCATTGTGCACCGCAACTTTGGCACCGAGTTTGATTAATTGCAGCTCTCTGCGTACACATGCATGTCGGTAGCCGTATATCTTCGGTGGTCCTTCCATCGCTAAAAAGTTTTGTTTCGGAATAGTAACGCCTTCGTTCCTTTTTTAGAACCTTTTAATACTGTTCACTCCATACCATTCAACGATCTCCATCGATCCATCGTCTGCACTACCTTATATCATGCACAGTGGGATATACTGTTGTTCCTTGTGACAAAGACGAAATTTGTGATCTAACTTGGACGCAATCGCATGTACAAGGCGTTGCTTGTGGCCTTTATATAAAGTGAAAAGTGGGGTCCTGCATAATCAATAACAAAGGCCTTGTTTAGATCTTGCTGCGACTGCATTTTGCGCATTTTCTACTGCCATCAAATCAGCGTCGATTTATGCGCGTATAAGCATTAAATATAAATAAAAAAATAACTAATTGCATTTTGTGTTGTAAATCACGAGGCAATCTTTTTGAGCTAGTTGGGGCGCGATTGGACAATATTACCACATACAAGCGAAATGCTGAAGACTTTTTAATCTGTCTCTCCTCTCTCTAAATGATTCTTGGCGTGTAAAAGGCGTTAAATATAAATAAAATAATAAGCTAATTGCGTAGTTTGGTTGTAAATCGCGAGGCAGATCTTTTTGGCTGATTGGGCGCGATTGGGCAAATATTTATAAAATAAAAATAAAGTCTTCTGTGTGTTTTTTAATCTCTCTCACTCTCACCATCTAAACAAGGCCTGGGTTGGGGTTGTGTTGGCCACCATCCCTTTTGTTTTGGGGTTGAGATTCGTAAGCAAACAACAAAAGCTGATTTTGCATTGGGATCGGGAGTGTCGTCGATCGTTGCTTTTGCAATGTATGAAAAGGCCAAGCACCATATAATCCCTGTTGGATTGGTTGAGTAGCTACGGAAGCATCGATTCCCTTTGTTCTGTCTCCGTACTAGCCAAAGCTTGGAATCATTAGTTTTCACAAAAAGCAGACGATTACTTTTGAAAAAAAATTGGGAGACAGAGCAGACACTATATTTTGTTGTGTAATATAAATGAGATATTAATAAAGTATTATAATGATGAAAAATTAAATGTGCTGTAATTTCGTATAGCTAATAAATTGCACATGTGAAACTATGAAACGTATATATAGCTGCGTTTAGCTAAATAAGGTAATGAACATGGTTTTCCGCTTCTTTTTCATTTGAAAGCTGAGGAATAAAAAAGAAACAAAGAACGTATTCTCTTCGTTAAAAAAAAAAGAATATCGTTATTTAGGTTCTATGAAAGGTTAAATTTTCTTAAGTTTGATTAGATCTATATAAAATAGTAACAATATTTGTATCCCTAAAAGATTTAATATAAATAAATAAATAAATAAATAAAAATATATATATATATATATATATATATATATATATATATATATATATATATATATATATATCCATGTTTTAAATAGCGAGCTAAAAGGCTAAAGTGCTTAGCGTTTTATAAAACGTAATTAGCAGCGGACTTTAGCGGCAAAATAGCGGCAAAATTGTGCATAAACGCAAATAGCGGCACAAATTTTTTTTCAAGCTATTCGGGTTATGAAGCAAAAATAGCGGGGCTATTTTTTTCTATGATATATATATATATATATATATATATATATATATATATATATATATATTCAATGATGATTATTCTAACGATACTTATTATGCACCATAAATTTAAAAATATCCATAAATTCTGTGTATTTTGGGTGAAGCTACAAATGTTTTGACTTTTTTGGAAAGAGTAAATTGCACTCCAGGTACCACAAAGTTTTGGTTTGTTGCATGCAGGTACTCGAACTAAAAAAATGTAACATCTAGGTAATCGGAACTATATGTCTCGTACACCAAAGGTACAAAACCGCCACGCGTGCACCTAGAGGCGGCGTGGACATGCCACGTGGAGACTAGACACGGGCCCGTTACTTTGCAAAAAAAAGACCCTGCTCCATTTCTTGGTCTTACTGCTAAGCCCATCATCTCTCTCTCCCACACACACAGCCACGCTCATCTTCAAGAACGGCCTTGGCGGCGACGTGTGCGAAATTCAAGCGGTCGGTGAAGCTCAAGTACGTGAGAGAGTACCACCACCTCATCAGCCACGGGGCGTACCTGCTCTTTGGCGCCGCTGCGGCCGGGTGTCCTGCTGCTGGTCTGCACCACAAGGCGCACGGCCGGCGGAGCCTGCTGTACAACCTGGTGTCCGTGCTGTCTGCACCACCACCGTCTTTGGTGATGGGCCAGCGAGAAGAGAGCAGCGAGCGCGGCGACTTTGTGGACAGTGCGGCGTACTACAAGCCCGGCGACGAGCGCAAGTGCAGCGGTAGCGGTTCATGAACTGCACCGGCGGCTGGGCACGTTTCGCCGCCATGCCGAGAACATCGAGTTCAAACGCGGATCATCGGTGTCGGGGCTGGCTAGGCTAGGACACGTGCCTCTCCCGGAGGCGGTGCTCAACATCCGCCCAGCCGTCCATGGCCAACGCCCAAGGAGGCGGAGATGGTCATGTTCTGGTTGACGATTTGATACCGCCAAGACGGGTGAGGACGGTGCGGCCCAAGGACGGGCGTCTGGTGTAGAACTGCAGCCTCTTCGGCCCGGCGTCGCTGTATCGCCATGGTCGATCAACCACTACAAGCTCCGGGAATAGCGTGTGAGCTGCAGGCTTCGGCGGATTTACCGCCCAGTAGGACTCATCGCCGTCGACCTCGCCCGGGGAGACCGCTGCGATTGCCACTGGGACACGTGACGCCATGGTGATCAGCATATGGAGAACATCACCCAACGGTACCGACAACGACCGCTCCATGCTCGTGTCAAGCGCCTGATACGCATGGGCGGCGGCGGCGGCCGCTCGCTAGCGGAGGCGGTCAAGTACCCGGCCGGAGCACACAAGTCTTGAACGCACAAGGAGCCGCCAAACGGCTTCTTTGCCGGCTTCGTCGATCGGCGAGAGGCAGCGGGACGGGGAAGGTGGGGCGTGTCGTCCAGGAAACCCGATGGCGGTGGCAGGGGCGTGCTCAAGACCGGGGCCGTCGTGCTTTCGCGGTGGCGGCGCGCCGTGGCTGTGGACATGCCCTTGGCCCGGCAGCCTGCCCGTGTTGCCTGCTCGCCGTCGTTGGAGCCCCCCTGCCTGCGAGACAGAGAGATGGTGCGGGTTGCTTTTTGCAAAATCGGCAAGCGGTCCACGCCCAATCTCCACGGTGGCATGTCCACGTCGCTTTTAATTGCGCGTATGGCGGGTTTAGTACCTTTGGTGCCGCACGAGCGAGATAGTTCGAGTACCTGGGGTTACACATTTTTTTGGTTCAGTCTGCGGGAACCCACCAAAAGTTTAGTACCTGGAGTGCAATTTACTCTTTTGGAAAATATAAGAAGGACACTCTTCTGTGAGGTGAGAGAGTACGCATGTAGCGGGAAATACGTTAATGGAAGGAAGGTAAAAGAGGAAACGAGGAGAATGCACGCATAGATAGATTAGTAATTACCCAAAGTAGTAGTACTATCGGTGACATGATTTTGGTTCTCTTACCTAGTTCTTTTTGTATGATGAGAATGGGAGGCTTGTGACCACATACAGCGATTACAGTCTGTCCGTGCACTTGGCCGGCTGCCTGCTGGTCCAGTCGTCATCAGGTACTGATGTTGTAACCAAACTCTGCCAGATTATAAGTTGATGCATGACAGCATGAGGGATTCGTGGAAACAAAACAGGCTCCGACCGAATGCGTGGACCGCGCGCCTACTATCAGTAGCACGATAGATGACAAGTCGACGACGACGATTGCGGGTCGATCGCCGGCGTTGCGCCGGCCGGTTAGAAGAAGTTGTCGCGCGATGGATCGATCATCCGTTCGCTTGCATGCATGATTACCTAGCACTACTAGCAGCAGTAACCGTCACGGCCGGCGCCGCGCGAGCCATGCATGTGCCGATACGATGCCCGGACGGCGGCGCGGCGAACGGCCATTCGATGTGCTGGTACGTTGTTGCCGCCGTAACGCGATCTCCTATCTTCGCCGCCGTGACGCGCGACAGATGGAGATGGTGGTGGGCGCACAGGGCGTACGGGACACGCCCGCCGACGAGAGTCCAATCGAAGGCAGCCAGTGATCGAGCCAGCAGGTGGCGCGTGACGCGGCCGCCTCCGGCCGGCCGGTCTCCCCCTCGTCGGCATCCGCATCCATCCGTGTCGGCTGTTGATTGTCCCTGTCCGACTCCGACCGCACGCCACCGTTCCCCGGCTGGGTGGGCTACCTCTAATTTTCTACGCCGTGTTCGGCTCCTGGAGGAGCCGGCGGCTTCCAGCAACTTCCGGCTGGTCTGGCTCCTTTCCCCTCTCTGTTCGGCACTGTGCAGCAGCCGGAAGCAGCCGGCTCCTCCAGGAGCCGAACAGCAAAATGCCACGCACCTACGGACGCACGCTCTGTATGTGGGTGGCTACGTACCCCGACCGGCAAGTGGCAACTGCTTCTGCTCGATCGCCGGACACGTCCACACAAACACGCTGTCAGGCTGTACAAGTGTACTTAGAAGCATTCTGATAACTAATTAATCCATGCTCTACGTACAGTACGACGACTCCAACTACTGCTCTAGGACTCCAGTGGCCTGTTTGTTGTCCCCTAGCTTCAAGACCCCTGCTGCACCTGCAGCAGTTGAGCCTGCCCGACTTGCATTATTAATTAATTTCCAGATCGATAACTTGTGTGCCCCTGCACTGCACCACATCCACATGATCATGCATGATGCGTTAACGCTGTGCATCATCATCTGTTCTGTTCATGTGTTACTTCGACCCACTTGCGTGTCCGTCCCAAAAATGATTTGAGCCTCAAGGTTAGGTACATGATGCATGGATTGTCATATATTCTGCCACCATGCATGTCGCCTTGCGTATGTTCGCTGGAGCGAGGATCCGAGTGTACTTTCGGAAGTAAAACCTTGCCCTGCTCAATCTATTGGCATCTCACACGCAAGTACTCTGTTTTTGCCGATTATATATAGACGCAGCGTAGGTACTATGTCAAACCGAGACAAGCGTGTGAGCTATACCACACCACCTAATTTCCAAATTCCAAGTGGAACTCAACAGGTATAGCTCAAGTTCAGATACGGGTCATGTGTCCTGCATGTCATTGTCACACCTGGATCGGATGCGTATTTTCAAATTTATTCGGTCGCGTATGTAACTCACGTATATCAGGGGCGTCCATGGGCCCGTGCGGGCGCCCCCCCCAAATCATGGGCTCCAAGTTTTACTAAGTATACTAAGTATATATAATAGTTTTAGGCTTTATTTTAATTAAAAAAAAATCAGCCAAAGCTATCTTTATGGGCCAAAAAAACGTGGCCTGCTCGAGTGGAGAAGAGTCACGATCGTGACTTCCTTCTAGGATCGGAGAAACAGAGCTTGCGGTGCAGCCATTTTCAATTTTCACATAACTATTTCTCACCTGGACGGCTTCCTGTTCCTCACCTCGCTGACGCCATTATTTATCGTCCAAGACTAGTCGCAATCTAGAAATCAGATCAGAGACAGAGCGTGAAATAATGGCGTCTGATCTGATCCTTGTGACACTGACACCATGGGTCGTGCAGACGTAGTCAGGTAGTGATGATGCGCCCCCAACCAAATAATAAAACTTGTCAAAAAAAACACACACACACACAAAAACAACGAGCAGGCAGCCATGTGTCCAGACAAATTATGCATTGTTTCAGAAGTTCGTCAGGACCTCGTCGAGGCATCCTGCGCCGCGCGGCGCGCTTCGTGCCATGTTGTGCCGAAGCCCGGACGGCGCGGCGGGGTGGATGATGGAGATTGGAGACAGGCCGATCGAATCCGTCATACTATCGATCTGCTGCTTTGCTGCCGCGGCCGTAATTCATGCGAGAAGAGGCACGCACTGTACGCGGCGGCTGGTGGTCAGCGTCAGGCGCAGGCTGGGACAGCCGGCCGCCGACGCGGACGCCTCTGGCCGGCCGCGGTCGGTCTCCTCCCTTCCTCCCTTCCTTCCTTCCTTCCTGTCCGTCGGGATATCTCCGCATCCATCCGTGTCGTCGTGTCGGCTGTTGATTGTCCCTGTCCGACTCCGAGTCCGAGAGCGCACGCCACCGCCCACCAGCTGGCTCGTCGTTTTTTCGGTTGGAAATGCCGGCCGGCCGGCGCGCGGCCACGCACACGCACACGCACCGACGACGGACCGCACGCTTGCTCTGTCATTGTGCTATTTCGATCCAATTGCGGGTCCGAATCATTGATCTGAGCTTCGATGGATGGGATGGTTACATGCATCATGCGCATGATGATGGACTCTTCTTATATACTACTACCTCCGTAATCATTTGTAAGGCGTATGCAGATTTCACGTTTCGAACGATTTGTAAGTCGCGAGTAGGGGTATCGATAGGCATGTTTCGTGGAGTGCAAACGGTGACCAACCAAAAGCTCCGGCAATTATTCAACAGGCTAAAATTGAAGCGTTACTTTGCATGCAGGCCTGGTTCCCGGCGTACTTAAATGCCTCATGCCAACAGAACTAATCCACGGCAGCCATGTGGCCGATGCGAGCACTGAGTTCAGCGTGTTATTTAACTGCTCTTTTTTACTCCTCCGGGTCCCATGGAGTTTGTCGTTGGAAAACCGTGCCCCTCACAAACACGTTTTCCGGACGACGTTCTCAATGGGACGGAGGGAGTACATCCTAGAGTTTCTTGGTACTATCTTTGTATACGCCCTACAAAAGATTACGGAGGTAGTATATTCTCTGCCACCAAGTCTACGTGTGCACACGCGCGTCGGCCGTTGGTGAGGTAGTATGTACGCGCGCGCGACGGGACGGCCGCCGTCGAGTCCAAGTCCAACGGAAGGCAGACCAGCAACAGGTGCCAGGTGGCCTGGCGCGCGTGACGCGAACGCCTCCGATCGATCGATATTGCCGGCCGGTCTCCCTCCCCGTCGGCATTCGCATCGCATCCCATCCGTGTCGGCCTGTCGTCCGACCGCACGCCACTCCACCCCACCGACGGATGCACGTACTATCATGCTATCTTTTTTGGCTATGGCCGTGTTCTCTTGCTGGATAGCTGGCTGGTCCGACTCCCTTCGGCTACTTCTCCTCCTCACGCGCCGGCTGTTGAACCAGCCGGAACCGCCGGAAGCAGCCGGCTGGTCGACCAGCCGAACAGGGCGTATACTACATGCATATATATCGGACTCGCAACCGAGCCTAGCTACTCGATAATCGCTAGTTCGTAGTACATCATTCCGATAATTAATTAATCCACGCTACCTCTACGTGCAGAACAGTACCACGACTCCAATAAAAAAAAAATTTACTCCTACGTACTCCTCAATCGAGTCTCCAAGCTAAGCTTCCCGATTCAGCAGTTGAGTCTGATGACTTCCATTAATTCAATCCCATTCCAGATGATGAATCGATGGGTTAACGTGCGCACTATCATCATCAACTTGCATTGCGGGTGCGGGTGGGTCTGATCGAATCATTGAGCCACGAACGAACCACGATCGATGCATGCATGGTTACTTTACATGCATGATGGATTGTTATATTATATACTAGCCATTACTACCGCGCTTCGCTGCGGGTGATGTGCTTGGTTATTGGAAAGATCTTTCAATCTATTTTTTAATAAATTTATATAAAGATATAAATGTAAACGTTTTTTTTCTACAAATCAATTCAAACTTATGTCACGAAAATCGAAAACAACAAACATTTTAGAACGAAGGGAGTAGTAAGGAGAAAAGGTATTAAATGTGACCACTGCCCAACTTGTTTTGATCTAATGATAATAAAGCGGGAGGCATTAAATGTACCTAGCTTTCGACCAACCCCGAAAGGGGTTTCAAATTTATTGAGTGGATTTGTACACGTAAATTATTGCATGTATGCCTTCTATTCATCTAATTGTCCACTTGCTTACGGATAGAATTCTTGTATGTAAAAAGAATAAGACATTAATTTGTTGTTAGTACTATGGTTCGACGTGGCGTCTCCAAATTTATCGGGTAGTGAATTTCTGCAACGTAAATTGTACATGTGTTGTTAATAAAATAGTTCCGGATGTGAAGATCTATTTTTAAATTTACTGAGTGAATTTCTGCATGTAAATATCTTTTGTTCATTTATCTATGCAATTGCTTACTCATAGTAAATTCTTGTATGTAAGGAGCAAAAAGGGCATTGCATGTCTTGGGCGTGGTCCTTTTTTGAAATTCACCGAGAGTAAATTTCTGCATGTAAATACATGTTCATTTATTTGTTCACTTGCTCCATTCAATGCTAATGGCTGAATGCATGGTTTCGTAAAAGGATGGGAGAAGGCACATTGATGTAAATCTCCGTGGTAACTTCGTGCATGCAAATGACACCTACAGTTTTTAGATGGTGTTTTCATGCATGCTCATTCAATTTTTTGTCATTTCTTGAGTGCATCCACTTGCTTCACATGCATGTAAGGAAGCAGTCTTCATTGAATGCAGCCACTTGCTTCCAGTCTACCCATGACAACAAGTAAGGATGTTGGCTTTGAGGTACTACTACATCTGAATCGTCGAATTTCTATCTAACGCACTAACTAAATGAAATATACGTGGACACCCCTGAGGCCACCTAGATGGCGTGCCTTCGTATTTTTAATTCTGCCACCCTTGCGTGTGGAGAGTATGTGTATGTGTTTGTACCGCGTGCATGCATGCGTACGCACGTGCACACGTACGTGCGCATCCATCATCATCAAGCAACATTAGCACGTATATACACGTACAACCTTGCTCTGCTCAATCTTGACACTTGTATCATATACTACTATACGCAGACCAGACTCAACAGTACATGCACTTTGTCATGTCACTGCCATATTAAACCTGGATATGGCTAGCTTCAAATCTACACATCTAGGTAAACAATCACAATTTATGACGTGTTTCTTCTGTTTTTGGTATATAAAACTTGCATCGTTGGCATTACAGCTCGTCCAACATGGGTGAAAATCAATTTGGTGAACGTGGTAACTATCATCCAACAAACCTGGATTATAAATTAAATATACACTATATTTCAATCTCCAAACAATAATAATTTGCCCAACCAACAAATTAATGCCCATCCCGATTCTACGTTGACTTCCAGCAACGTGCGTCAGGTGGTTGATCGTGGTTGATCGAGTTCGTTAGCCAGCTGTGGCGCACGTGTGCATGAATGCACAACGAGGTTTCCTCCGCCATCTCTGTTTTAGGTCTTGTTTAGATTGGAGAAAAAGGTGTAAAAAATTTTAACTTTGCAACTGTAGCACATTTCGTTTGTATATAACAAATATTGTCCAATCGTGGACCAACTAGGCTCAATAGATCCGTCTCGTGATGTACAAGTAAACTGTGTAATTAGTTATTTTTTACTTGCATTTAATGCTTCATACCTACGGATTAAAACTTGATGTGATAGAGAGAGAGTGAAAAAAATCTGGACGGAATCTAAACAAGGCCTTAGTATCTTTTTGTTCATAGGTCTATTTAATCCATGAACACTATGTAGAAATTGATTTGTAAGGATACTTGACTTTTATTTATAAGAGCGGTTGCGAATTGTAAGAGTGCTTGGGTAAAGGTACGTAGCCCAAACTGCCCTTACAGAGGGTTTTGACCTGCTCTTATAAATCCATAGCGATAGCAGTGGAACTAACAACTAGTTGATTAAAGTTAAGTTCATGAGGATCCAAACAAGTGAACTAGTGGGTGAGCTACAACTAGTTTACGTTTTTAGCTCCTTGTTAGTTCACTAGTCCATATAAAATCCAACTATTTGGACAATGCCCCTATCTTCTGTTTAGCAGGCAGCAGCAACAACCTACAGCTCACCTCAACGGTGCTTTCCTATATATACCCACCCAGTACATCTATATACGCTACATGTATATATATACTGATACTAACACAGGGATCTTTTTTTTTTTTCTCGAATACGCAAAAGGCTTGCGTATCTTTGTATTTAAGAGAGAGAGGTTTTGTACATGATGTTCGAAGACACCTTAGTTGGCGGGGTTATACAAAAGAATTAGCGCTCATGCCCTCGCCAACAAGCATCGTATCGGACTACTCGCGAATAAGACAACCTAGGTTCGCAGCCCCGCCCCGATCCAAAGATCGGCGATGCAGCTTGATTACTGACAACACATGTGAGACCGTAGATGTGGAGTCACGGAATAGGCGTGTGTTTCGCTCTTTTTCCACGGTTCCCACGCGATTAAAGGCGAAAAGCGTGTAAGCCTCCTTTCTTCTTCGGACCGTGCCATCTCGATGCCCAAGCTTCCCACCCGGTCGATGAAGTTGTTTCGTCCCACTTGAGAGGCATCCGCTCCTAGGTAGGTGAGAATGTTCCACCGGACACACTTTGGAGAAGGGGCATTCCGCGATGATGTGGTCGATGGTCTCCTCGTCATGGTCGCAAAAGGAAGCGGGCGTCAGGGGCCTCCGGCCCATGTCTTCTTCTTCTATCCGCTGTCCGGTGCCTTCGTCTAATGGCAAGCGAGGAAGAGCTTTACTCGTAGTGGCGCCCATGTTGCCCCGGATCACATCAACCCACGGATCGGGTGTGACCTCGAGTGTAAGGCACGGTAGGCGGAGCAGGATGTGTAGTCTCCGTGTTGATCCATTTCGGACAAGCCTGTCTTCTTCGCCATTTAGCGACACACATGGAGGAGGGCGTCCCATAGCCTAAGATAGTTCGAGATGGCTTATTTATCGACATACCGCCTCGATTTGTGAGATCCAAAGTGCGGTTATGTAGGCCGCGGCTTCGTGGTGTCCCGACGCTGCCTCGGCCAGGCACTAAGTGCAGGAGTGTTGGTGCAATGTCGGCACCGCCCCCGCCGTCGATCCATCGGTCCGTCCAGAAATAGGTGGAGCCGCCGTTGCGGGTAATGGTGAGTGTAGAGGCGGCAAAAAAACGCCGCACTTCCCCTCGCTCGCTTGTGGGGGAGTCCGGCCCGGGCTCTGTTCATCGGTTTGTCTTAGCCAGAGCCACCCGCCTTGCAATGCTATGGAAGTCAAGTGTAGGTCCGGGATGCCGACAGCCTCCGAGTCCTTGTGGTCGGCATACCGTTGGCCATGCAACCATACATTTTCCTTTGTAATGGAGCCCTCCTTTCCGGTCCACGTAAACCTCCTCCTGAGATGGCGTCGATCTCTTTTCTTGCCCAAGGTGGCAACCCGTCGCTATCATGGCGTAGATCGGGATCGCGTAGCATGTGATTTGATCAGACGAGCCGTCCACTCCTAGCCATGAGCGGCCCGGCTTGCCGGTAGGCGTCAAGCGAGCGTCTACCGTGGGCGGTACTGCCCCGATTTTGGGGGTTTTTGTGCTCAATGTCGGTATTAGGTAGAGTGCTCGGGAAGTCCACAATTTTGCATCCTAAGATCTCTTTGCAAACGTGGGCAAGGTGTCTCGGTTCCGGGTTAAGATGAGCGTGATGGAGCATTTGGCGAGCATTTGGTTCGGCAGTCCCGGAAGCCTCGCCAAAAATCCTCGAAATTTCCTTAATCACCCTTGCCCTCGCCTCGGTCGGGCCGGATGAATATTATGACGTCGTCTCGCCGTGAGATACTACACCGTGTCTCGATTGCCTTAGTTCAAGCGATTAAGTAGTACGGCCGCTCCACAGCGTGTGAGAACAGCGCTAAACACCTCCATCACCGAGGATGAGCATAGAGAGGAGTCGCCTGTCGCACCCCACGCCTATGATAGATGGGCGGTCAGGGCCTCCCGTTGAGGAGAATTTTGGAGGAGGCCGGGGATATCAGCACCGCGATCCATGTCGCCTCGGGCATCGCTGAACCCAAATGCTTTTAGGGCGTCTAGGAGGAAGGGCCGGGAGACGTGTCGAATGCCTTGGAGATGTCAGCTTTAGCGCCTTGGGTATTTTGTTTTTTCTTGGAGAGGACGGCTCTTTGTACAATTTGAAGTTGTCATGGATCGTTCTTCCCCGATGAAGGCGTTCTGATTTGGGCGAGATTTGCGGGTCGGCGCCCCGTCGCCATGAGCTTTGAGATCAGCTTGCCAAAGCGTGGATCATCGTGATTGATGCATGTCTATTTGGGGTGGATGCTTACGGGCTTCTTTGGGAGGATGATGTAGGCATTGTTGACCTTGTGTTAAAGTGCCGTAGCGTCCTTAGGTGAAGAAGCAGCGTGCACCGCTGCCATTACATCCCTCTTGATGACCTCCCATGCCGCTTTGTAAAATGCTCGGTATAGCCGTCCAAGCCCCGCGCCGTCGGAAGGGTCAATGTCGGCGATCGCGGCACGAACTTCCTCTCCTCAGGAAAGCGCATGCGGTGGGTAGAGGTAGCGCGGCGCTCTATGCAGGGGATCTCGAAATCCAAGGCGTTCGTTTGATGCGGGGAGCCGGGCTCTTGCTGGAAATGCTGGCGATGGGTGTCCATCTCGCCATGAGTCGAGCAGGGTTGCCCTCCCGTCCTTGAGCCGCAAGATGCGATTTTCGTCGCTTCCTTCCGCCTTGTGAAGGAGGTGAAAATACTTTGTGTTCGCATCTCCCTCGGCCGGGGAGGCGGAATCTTGGGGCGTTGCCTCGCAATGGTCTGTCAAAAGCGGCCGGGCATTTCACCTTGAGCCTCTTACGCCTTCGAATTCTCCATCAGAGGTCTCACAGTCTCGCTGACGCAGTCTAGCTGAGTAAATGAATTCGCGGGCAAGGATTGTTCGCGCACATTGCCTATCAGGTTGGCCGCCCAACTCTGTAACTCCGTCTCAAGTTGCGTAGCAAGGCGTCTAGGCAGATGGAGTCGGTGTTGCCTCAGGACATGTCCAACCCACGATAAGGGCATCACGGAAGCTTAAAATTTACATTGTTTCGGCGAGCCGGCTGAAAGTGAAACCGGGGTTTAGCATGGATAGGACATGTTCGTCTGTAGTAGCTGGCGGTGGTCAGGCGTCCGGGGAGGGGGTGCTTGGCAGGTGGCGATCTGGGAATAGCATTTCCAGTCCGGGCGTGACCCGGCACGGTCCAATCGACGTGGGTTGGGGATCGGACGCTCGTTGCTCCATGAATGAATGAACGCCCATGTAGGTGCAGGTCTAGGAGCCCAAGCTGCCACGCAGTGCGCCTGGAAGCGGCGCATGTTCCTTCTGTCGTCTGCGGCCGTTAGCATTTTGTCGTCTTAGTTTGAGGATGAGGTTGCAAGTCCCCACGAGGGCCGAAGGGTCCCTCACACTCATCCCGGATGGCTTCCTGACTCTTCCAGGAATAATTCCTTCATGCCATCATCTTGTGGTCCATATACCACCGTGAGCCACCATGGTTGTTGTTGCTCAACTTGGCGCTGGGCCAGGGGCACACTCGCACCGCTACAGAGAAGCAACCTATCCCCGACATCCATAAAGACGCAAGAGTGGACTTTTGGGGATCAGCACGCCCCCCCACAAGTCCCACCGGTGAAGAACGCATAGTCAATGAAATTCATTCCAAGCATGGAGGAGATCAACATGGGGTTTATATATTGTAGTTTTGTCTCAACAATGCATACAATGTGGGGCCTTTCCTCTTGCACTATCGTCTGCATTTTCACGCCGCGCTTAGCCCCGGGCGTTTAGCCCCTCTTGCATTCCAGCAGAGGAGGCTTGTATTATCCATTGACGGGACGACCGACCAGGTGGGGAGAAGGCCTAGGCGTGCGCGGGCGCCTCGCCTCCTCGACCTCACCGCTTGGGCTCGCCCTGGGAACAGCTCCTTGATGGCTTGTTGGTGCGACGGGTTAGCTTGTTGACGATGGATTCGTGGTGCCGCCTTGGCCGCCGACGCCGTGGTTTGGAGTCGCTCAAGATTCCTAGCCGCTTTCATGGCGAGGGACTTCCGCTTGGAAGCTTCAGATCCCGGAGAGCTCTTTTGCTGCAATCTCGCTGCTAATGCTAGCCAAGCGGCTCAAGCTTCAAGCGGGTGCACGGTGGGACCGGCAGGATCGGGGGCTCACACTTCCGGACCACGGGCAGTGAACCGGTTTAGCCTGCCTCGGCTCGTCGAAGTGGCGCGCCCGGACGGGCGCGTGGATGGTCGCCGTAGCAGGGTCGGGCGGCGGCCTCGGGCTTTCACGGCGAGGTGCCGAGGAAGGCGTGGTGTAGGTCGGCAGGGAGGCGTGGTTCTCGCCACGGCGGCCGCCCCATGCACAAGGCCGGGTGGTTAGTGCTTTGGGGTGCCGCTCGAGGGCGGTTCCGCGCTACCGATGATGCCCTTCTGCTCGGGGAACGAAGTCTTCCTTTCCCCCGGCTGCCGCTGGCGCCGCTTCAGCGAGGAGTGTGCCGCCCGTGGGTGCGCGGCGGAGCGCCGACCCAATCCAGCCCAGCGGACGCTCGACGCGCCAGCCAGGCGTGCTCAGCGAAGTTAGCGCGCCGGGCGGCCTGTGGGTTCGGCAGCTGAGCCGCTCCCGGGCTGGCCTGGGCGCCGACGCGGCGACCGGTGCGCGCTCAGTGCAGGCGTGGCTGCCCGGAGTGTGGGCCGCAGCCTCCACCCTGCTCAGCTCCCCCGTGGCGGCCGTGGCGCCGACGCGGAGACCGGCGCGTGCCTGTGCAATGTGTGTGCCGCCCATCGCTGGGCAATGGAAGGCCGTCTCCGGCCCAACCTCGTGGCGACTGTGGCGCCGACGCAGGTACTGGGATCCTGCGCAGCGGCCGGTGCCGGGTGCCGCCCCTACGGCAGTTTGCCGCCGGTGTCAACACGGATCCGCTGCTGGCGTGGCCTCGCCGCTTGACCTCGAGTCGGTCTCCACGAGGGCCTCCTTGCCTCTTCCGCTACGGCCTCGGCGGCCGGGCAGTGTGATGGCGACCCTTGTCCGAGGAGGTTGGCCGGGGACGGGTGCTCGGGCGGTGGGTGCCAACAACCGCAGAGGTCGCGGTGGCGACGCCCCATGGCCGGGCTCGGGTGGTCGGCAAAGATCTCAGCCGCAGGGAGGCGGGGTGGTGGCGATGGGGGATCTGGCTCGCAGCAACGGCGCTGTAGCTTTTGGCTCGCCTGGCCGGTGGAAATGCTATGGCCGCTGTCGCCGGCCGCCGGGCGCCGCATCATGCGCCGGGCCGGGTGCATCGTGGCTCTCGCTGCCCTGGGCCATTATGCGCGCTCCACGCCCTCTGCACCGGGCGCCGGCTCGCTGTTACGAGGCTCGCCAGTGGCGCCACGCCATTGAGGTTGGCATTAGCTCGTTGGCTGGCGCCTGCCTTCCCGCGCCTCCTCGGGCGGGAAGCGGCCGGGCGCCCCCGAGTCGCAGTCGGCGCGGCGAGCGAGGCTGCCGGTGGCCCTCGCTACGGGCGGCGCGCGGTGCTCGGTGGCATCGCTCCATCGTGTCCCGCTGGTGCACGGGAAGCCGTGGAGTCCGAGGACCCACGGCCGGCCGCTGTGCTGACCGCCGAGTCCCGCGCCCGGCTTGCACTCGCCCGCCGTCCGGGAAGCTCGGGTGGCGCGCTGGGTGGTTTGGTTGGAAGTCGGCCACCGCCTCGTCGTGGATGAGGACCCGTGTGCGAGCACTCGCTTTCTTTGAGGAAGGCGGGGGCCTCGCGCGCCGGCGAACTGGTGGCACGGTATCGTGCTCGGCCCATCCCCAACCAAAGCAAATGAGCGGGATGTACG
>JADLZL010001337.1:0-20645 GCA_015844335.1 Chrysopogon serrulatus
GAGGTTGGAAGAGAGAGGGTAGAGTAGATGTGTTTTTGATCGATTGGATAGATGAGAACTCAATCGGCCATGATCCTCTCATATATATATAGAGGGGTGGTCTTATCCCAGTAGGAAACTGCTCCAATACTTATTTTCCAAGTTTCCTTACGAGTTTGGAAGAGTTGGTCATAACCGGAAAGTCGGATCGGGCCCGGCGAAGTCTACGAAAACTTCGGTCTCGGGATAGGAACTAGAAGTCTTGGACGAACTTCGGTCATGGACGGAAGTACTCGAGGTTGGCGAGGCTGGAACTTCGGTCCCGGACGGGGAGTTCTGGTCGCGACCCGGAAGTTTCGGGTCAGCGCCACACGCCCGCGGCATTTTCCGGGGCCATAACTTCTTCATCCGATCTCCAAATTGGGCATTCCATATATGATTTTTGACCACCTCGACGAGAGGAACGCAATGGTGAGATCAAATCAATATTTTGACAACTTTATAAAATGGACAATTTTGGTTGTCAACACATGCCCCCAATTTTTGGTGAATGATGCATGAACCTTAAAAATACAATTTAAAACAAATAACAGCGATACCCATCTAAATCGGCTATCTAGTGACTAAGGGCGTATGTATACATCGCCATTTTTTGTTCTAAGGGCGATACATGTATCGCCATTGTTTAGAAAGCACTTAGACTTCTTGCCAAACACTTGGAAAATACTTTTCAAGTATCTTCCGTTATTGCTCTCAGGAGACTTTCACCTTGTAATGTCTCTAGCTTATATGAATTTCCAAATATCACTTTGATCACTTTTATAAGGACCTTCCCAAGCTTGGTGACCATTTACTAAACTTATTGCTTTTTCGATCAATTGGTAATATGGTTTTCCAAACCATCTCTCCAACTTGGAAAAATTTGCTTTTCACTTTCTTATATGCTCTAGCAACCCGAGCCTTGTCTTTCTCAATTTCCTTAAGAGCCTTTAATCTTTTATCCGTCACCTCGTCAATATTATCCATCATTAGGTCATGATACATAACAGCAGATAGATCATTTTGTTTAGCAAGCCTATATGCATTCAAATTCACTTCAACGGGCAACACGGCCTCTTGACCATAGACTAACTCAAAAGGAGTCACCCTTGTAGCACCATGCCTTGATATGCGATGTGCCCATAGAGCTTCAGACAAGACTTCATGCCACCTTCTCGGATTATCCTCAATCTTTTTTCTTAATAAGCTTGATCAAAGTCTTGTTGCTAGACTCAGCTTTGACCATTAGCTTGAGCATAGTATGGAGATGAATTGAGAAGCTTTATCTTAAACAATTCGGCAAACTCTCTTACCTCTTTGGATATAAAGGATGTCCCTTGATGAGTTGTCAATGTTTGAGGAATGCCGAATCTATGAATAATATGCTCGATAATAAACTCAATCACCTCTTTATGTGTCATATTCTTCAAACGGGACCGCCTCGGTCCACTTAGTAAAAATCTGTAGCAACCAAGACAAAGCGATGTCCCTTTGAAGATGTGGGATGAATTTAGCCAATGAAATCTAGCCCCCAACTACGAAAAGGCCATGGTTTGATTATAGGATGAAGCATTGCAGCAGGCACAAGCTGAATATTACCAAACTTTTGGCACTCCTCGCACCCCTTGTAGTACCGAAAACAATCGGCCATCATAGAGGGGCCAATAGAAACCAGCCCGACGTAACAACCATTTCATCTTCGGGCCGATTGATGTGTACCACAAATGCCTTCATGGACTTCTCCCATAGCCACTTTTTGCTTGATCGGTTCCCAAACACTTGAGCAACAAGTCTTCAGCTGTTCACGGTAGAGCTTCGCCATTATGCGAGTGTACTTGAATGCACTCCGCCCGAACACTTTTGTCAACTTTCGAGTTGGGATCCCGCAAATATTTTAACAAAGGAGTTCTCCAATCTCGAATCGGTCACATCATCACAAGGATGTGGATTTGGACGGTCGGAGCTTGATCAAGCGGCATGGCCGAGCCGATTTCAAGGAAGTCGGCTAGGCCGATTTGGGTCGATCGGCTAGGCCGACTTGATGGCGGGCTGCCTCTCGGTGAAGGACTAGCTAAGCCGACTAAGGGAGTCGGCTTATCCGACTGGCCCCGGCCGACTCTCGAGTCGGCTCAACCGATCCTAGACCACCCGCACGAGAAAAAGTTTGAATCTTGATACATCGGTTCTTCTTGAACATGAAAATAATACTCCTTGATAGCAAGACCCGATGCTTGTTGAGCTAGCAAGTTAGCCAAAAAATTTGCATGCCTTGGAATATGCGAATCTGAAATTCGGCAAATGTAGCAATAAGATCAAGGCACTTATCACGGCGCTCATTTAGTGATCCATCTAAACATTGAAACTCACCAGCAACTTGTTGTACTACTAGTAAGGAATCACCATAGGCTACAACATGTTTTACATCCATGGAAGATAACATTATCAAGCCGAACAAAGAGAGCTTCATATTCGGCTTGATTATTAGTACAATGAAAATCTAACCGGCTTGATAATTTAATTTCAGCATTACTAGGGGAAACAAGAACAATGCCAACACCTTGGCCATCTTTACAAACCGATCCATCAAAATAAAGCTTCCATGGAGTAATAGTAAGGTAATCAATCTCATTTTCCAGATCTATACCATGCTCAACAATAAAATCAGCAAGGACTTGCCCCTTTATGGCTCTTAATGGCTCAAAAGTCAAGTCATATTCAATTAATGCGTATGCCCATTTGCCTATCCTTCCGCTAAGGATCGGCCGATATAACATATGTTTGATTACATCGGCCTAGCAAGCAACTACACATGTACTAGATAATAAATAGTGTCTCATCTTAGCACAAGCATAGTATAATGATAAGCACAACTTTTCAATATGGGCATACCTTGTCTCGGGATCAAGAAGACGGCGACTAATGTAAGCAATCACATACTCTTTACCTTCATCCTCTTGAGTCAAAACAGCCCCGATTACTCTTTCTTCGGCAGCAATATACAGTTAGAATGGAACTCCTCTTCTTGGTGCACGAAGAATCGGTAGTGTAGACAAATATTCCTTTATCTTTTAAAAGCTTCTTGCTGCTTTTGCCCCCAAGTAAATTTAGATTCATCTTTCATTCTCAATATGGGGGTAAAAGGAATAATCTTCGGACAAGTTGGCAATAAACCTTCTTAAGTAGTTCACCTTCCCCAAGAATTTTTGTAAATCCTTCTTGCATGTTGGAGGCTGAACTTTCTTGATCTTTTCTATCCGTCTTGGATCAATCTCTATGCCTTTATCATGGATAATGAAGCCTAGAAACTTTCTAGCCGATACACCAAAAGCACACTTGAGTGGATTCATCTTAAGCCCCAGCGGCGCATCCTTTCAAAAAGCAAGTCGCAAATCGGCTAAATGAGAAACTTCGAGAAGCCGATTTAACAACAATATCATCAATATAAACTTCCACAATCACACCAAGCAAATCATGGAAGATCAAATTCATAGCACGTTGATAGGTAGCACCAGCATTTTTTAATCCAAATGTCATCACAACCCACTCAAACAATCCAACAAACCTAGGACATATGAAGGCCGTTTTAGAAATATCATCTTCGGCCATGAATATTTGATTGTAACCAGCATTACCATCAAGAAAACTAAGCACATTATGTCCTGAAGCATCATTGATAAGCATATCGGCTATAGGCATAGGATACTCATCTTTCAAGGTAGCTCTATTGAGATCTCTAAAATCAATAAAACTTCGGATCTTGCCTGAATCCCTTCTTCTCAACAGGCACAATGTTAGAGACCCAATTTGCATACCTGCATGGACGTATAAACCCCGCTTCCAACAACCCGATTAATCTCTTCTTTAATCCGGTCGTATATAGCAGAATTGAAGCGTCGTGGATGTTGTTTGTGAAGCCTGAATCCATCCTTAATGGGGAGCCGATGCTCAACTAGCTCACGGCTCAATCCAGGCATTTCTTTGTAATTCCATGCAAAGCAATCAGCATATTCCTTGAGAAGCGCGATTAATTTAGATTTATAATCGGCTTCTAAGTTTTTATTAACAAACGTCGGCGAGGCACAGAACCATCCCCAATATCAACTTGTTCCAAAGGGTCGGCCGACGTAAAACCTTGGCCCAACTTATTGAGCTCATCAAAATCATCAATAGCCTCACATGCATCGGTGCGAGAAGCCCGATACTGCTCAACACGATGTTTTAACCATTCTAAATTAGCATCCATTGATAAATTACATGATAATATTGAGCCGATTATCAATCGGCTTCAATGATACAGGTACAAATCCTTCTTTAGTAACACTAATAAACTGAAAATCAGAAAGGTCTCTACCAGAAAGAGAAGCAATACCATCATGCCCCCCGAGCGAAGGAGCATCGGCTGTAGCTACATGAGCCGATGAATCCGCATGTACCACCTCAATCTCATCGCCAATCCACTGAATGAGACATTGATGCAAGCTAGAGGGAACACAACGATTGGCATGAATCCAATCACGCCCAAGTATCAAGTTATAGCTACCTTGGACGTCGGCGACGAAGAAAGCTGTAGCTAGAGTTTTGCTCCCAATAGTGAGCTCCATGGAAGCAACACCTTTAGCTGGAATAGGAGCTCCACCTCCAACACCAGTGATGGTCATGTTGGTCTTGATCAACTCCTCATCGGTGCCACCAAGCTTCTTGTAAAGCGTATATGGCATCAAGTTCACAATCGCCCCGCTATCCACCAACATGCTGTGAACCGGTGTGCCATTGATATGGCCCTTCAAGTGCAGCGGCTTGAGATGGTGGACGGAATCTTCAGGTTTCTGAAACACAACACTTTGTGTGGCAAAGTTGAATTCTGTCGCCGTCGAATCATCCCCAACGATATAGTAATCTGAAGACAAATAAATAACATTAACTTCTCCCCTTTCCGGAGAAGGTTCGTAGTCCACCATCCCTTCGTCAAGACTCGCTGGAACCTCAATACCAACCAATGCAGCAATGGTAGAGGCAAAATCACCAGAAGGTGCCTCAGAGATCTCCGGAGCCGTGGGAGTCGGCTCGGCCGACTCAAAAGTTGGCTTGGCCAACTCTGGACTCTCCAGAGCAGTAGTCACAGTAGGAGCCGGCTTAGCCGACTCAAGAGTCGGCTTAACTGGCTCGCCTTCCTTTGGCACAGGTGCTGAAATAGCTGGCTGAGAGTTGCTGGCCAATTTGCTTTGATTGGCTGATTGTTTTGGCTTGAAGATTTCCTCCCTCATCTTCTCCAGCTTCTCTCTCTTTTGTTGCTTGTGCCTTGCTCGCTGCAATTTGCGCCTTTGAGTTTTATCCAAGCCGGGAGGACACCACTTAGGTTGATTATATTTGGGGTCCACCTCGGCTTTCTTCTTCTTTTCAACTTCAACAACAGCACTTGTCGTTTCACCTTGATTTGTCACTGAAGCTGGATTCTCAATCATAATCGGCTCATCATCCTTTATGACAGGAACTTCTGTAGAGCCGATTACAATGGATGGAAGAGAATTGGGCTTCGGCATGGGGGCTTCAAGCATCTTCTCATCCCTGTTAGGCACATAAACCTGCTGCATTGGTGCCTTTCACATTTTTCTGTGGGGGTCACAGTTCGATGTAATTAGATGATCTTGATTACCAACGGTAGAGCTCGATTGACCGAAGTTCAATCAGCTAAACACAGATGGTTTGGCATAAGGAGCAGCAGGCACTCTCCATCCTTGTTGTTGCATCATGGGCGCTTGCGGAGGATACGGCACCCAAACTCCATAAGGTCCCCCCTTGGGTGTAACAGGCGGTGGAATCGGGGGACCCCAACGAGACACACGAGGAGCAACTCTTTAGAGGCAGTGTCAAGGCAGATGTCATAACCGGTTGCTTTGCCTTCTCATCTTCTCGCTTGGGCGGAGTAGATTCTCTTTTTTTTAATGGCCGATTCTCAGAATCGGCCTTTTCCTTCTTGTACTTGGACATAAGCCTGTCGAAGGTGCATTGCCTTTTGACAAAGACGCCTTTGTTCTTCTTTTCATTGGTCTTCCAAGTACCTATCTCTGGCCTCTCAGGAACAAACGTCGCGCAAAGTCTTGACCTTGGTCTGAGTGTCGCTGCCGACTGCCTGATCCGGTTTAGCCGGTTGGCCAGCTGCAGGAGGGGCCAAGTCGGCTTGGCCGACTCCCTGAGTCGGCCAAGCCGGCCTGTGCTGTGCCGCCACCGCTTCAAATGATCTTTGCTTGCTTAAATATTTATTTGACCCAGTAGTGATCTTGAGTTTGTTCCTGCCTTCTTCGTCTTTCTCAAGCACCACTTTGCGCCCCAAATTCACATTAGCATTCGGTGCTACACGTGGGTCGCCGACAATCACATTCTTGCCTTGGGCTTTATCGGCTTGCTCTAGACGAATCAAAATAGCGGGATCCCCTTTCTCAACCACATAGGCGGGAAAAGGAGTCTTGTCAACCTGCATCTCAGTAAGACTCAATCGTCCCTCATTAAGGGCCAATTGGACCTGTCGACGGAAAACATTGCAATCATTAGTGGCATGAGAAAAAGAGTTATGAAATTTGCAATATGCTCTTCTCTTCATCTCATCAGGTGATGGCAATGTGTAGTTAATTCTAAGATAACCGAATTTAAGCAATTCATCAAAAATTCGATCACACTTAGAAAAATCAAAAGTAAACTTCATATCCTCACCCCGATTCTTTTGAATCGGTTTGAGAGATGGGCAAGTGACTAGTTTATTAGGTGCTGGCCAAACAATTTCAGCAGCACAAAACTCACTATTTTCATTGTTCTCACCATCCGAAAACTCCTCTAAAACATGAGTATTCGGTCGATAAGACTTATGACCATCACGAGGTTCTTTAAGGCGCGATTCAATGGAAACGGCCCTCTCTAACAATTGATTAACATTTAGAAATTCATGATGCTCAAGTTTCTCCCTAATACTAGGAAGCAAGCCAGCAAAATACAAATCAACTAAATCTCTATCAGAAAGCATTAAATGGAAACAACGGTTCTTAATGTCTTTGAAACGCTTAAAGAGATCAAGAACGGGCTCACTACGTCCTTGACGAACCGATGCAAGATGAGACAATCTAGTTTCTTGGACTCCATTATAAAAGTGATTATGAAACTTTTCTTCTAACTCAGCCCAAGAACTAATAGAACATGATGGCAAAGAAGTAAACCAAGCAAAAGCTGTACCAGTAAGTGATAAAGGGAAATAACGAACATTCATATGATCCATGGTACTAGCTTCGCCCATTTGAGCCAAAAACATACCAACATGCTCCATTGTAGTTTTATTATCATCCCCACTAAATTTAACAAAATCCGGTACCTTCCAACCAACGGGTGCTCTAAAAAATCAAAAGTAGAAGGGTGCGGTTTGTGATATGCATGCCTAGCGGGTTTGATTTGCACACCTAAGCTACTCTTTAAGAGATCTAGTCAAATCTTCTTTAAACCGATTCAAAGTAGCATTAAAATCGGTAGAAGGAAGAGTAGGACCTGCATTAAGAATAGGAATAGCACTAGGTGACACCGGTGGGTTCGGAAGAACCGTATTTGCCCCCGCCGATGCTCTATTTGCTGCTGTCCTAGTATCGGTTTGCGTAAAACAAGCCGAATTTTGGACATTGGCAGTCCCTCGAACCATAGCATTAGTTGTAGGAACATCGGTCCCATTGTTTCCAAACAATAAAGGGCCCGATGGCAATCTACTAGCCGCTGCATGATTACTTTGATTGGAATAATAATTCAATGGCATACCAAATTGGGGCTGCGGAACACCCGATTGATCATAATTGGTTGTTCGTCCTTCTAACTTATCCATACGATCACTAAGTATGCTAGCAAGATGTTGAATATTATTGTTATATACTTTTCTCTCATCTACTAACATTTGAGCAAAATTAGCATGAGTAGGATATGGATCATCATGGATAGGAGGACTATTAGTTACCTCGGTTGCGGAGCAACCGTTGTAGCGGTGCAAATAAAAGCGCGTCGGGTGTAGCCGTTGATGTAGAGGGAATCAATGCAGCGTAGTTAGGTTCCTTGCATTGAGTGACTTTGTCACGCCGATCTATAGTACAACTTTCTAAGAAAGCTTTGAGAACGGCGTTGACCTTGTCATCAACTTGTTTCCTTAGCTCTTCGGGGAAGATCATCAAGGGTGGGGACGTCGGATGTTGCTTGTATCGACTCTTGAGAGATCACCGTCCCCTCCTTTGTCTTCCACGTCTCTGATTTCAGGCATAATGTATGCTGGAATTGAAGAAAAGATCGGTTATTAGCAAACAACCGAACCAATCCTTCCCAGCGGAGTCGCCAAAAAGTGTGTTGACGCTTAGGATTGCTCTAGGCAACACACCAGCAGGGGCTAGCACGCCCAAGAGGTTGCAATCCAACCTACAACTAGCAAGGAACGCAGCGAGAATGACGAAACCGATCTAGAGACCGGTTAAGCCGATTTGAAGCCCGTTCTTCACGTAGAAAACTCCCGAACACCTCCTGTGATGAGGACATCCTCCACTATTACCCGCTGGCAAAGACGCAACAATGGGCCAAGTGGCCCAGTTGTAGTCGGGCGGCGACCGTGTGAGCCTCTAAATAATCCCACTTTGTTTAGCTTGGGAGGAGGAAGCCACCTTAAAAGGGAGAGCCACCCTTCCCCCATCAGACTAGGGAAGGGGTGCGCCCGGGTGTCGGTGCTAAGATTACCGGGCAACAAGAGGCCCTAGTGGCGTTGTAGCCGGATCGGTGCGTCGTAATTTCGGCTGTCGGTGCTAAGATTGCAGGATTCAGGGAATCCGGATCGGTGTGTCGGGCTTTTCATCCAACCCCACCTGGCCGGATGCATCATCCTGGGAAGACCCGTCGGGGAGGAGCACGTGGAGGATGTCCTAGGACCAGCAAGGCCGCCTAGAACGCCGCCGAATCTCGCCGGGAGACGCGACGAACAGCAGTAGGGGTTGGAAGAGAGAGGGTAGAGTAGATGTGTTTTTGATCGATTGGATAGATGGGAACTCAATCAGCCATGATCCTCTCATATATATAGAGGGGGGTGGTCTTATCCCAAAAGAGGGAAACTGCTCCAATACTTATTTTCCAAGTTTCCCACGAGTTTGGAAGAGTTCGGGTCGCAACCGGAAAGTCAGATCCGAATTGGCCGGTCTACGCAGGAACTTCCGGTCTCGGACCGGAACTTCCGATCTTGGACCGGAACTTCCGGTCATGGACCGGAAGTACTCGGGGTCGGCGCAGCTGGAACTTCTGGTCCCGGACGGAGTTACAGTCACGGACCGGAAGTTCGGTCTCGGACCGAAGTTACGGGTCGGCGCCACATCATTTTCCCGGGGCCATAACTTCTTCATCCGATCTCCAAATTGGGCATTCCATATATGATTTTTGACCATCTCGACGAGAGGAACGCAATGGTGAGATCAAATCAATATTTTGACAACTTTATAAAATGGAAAATTTTGGTTGTCAACAGGTCCCACATGTCTTCCATATTTATACCATATAATGACACAAGAATAAAAAACTAAATTACTTTTATGAATCTATAAAAAAATATAATTCTAATGATAGTCTTTTTATAATTTTCTGCTACCATAGTAAATTTCACTAATGGGGGTTTTACGCTCCATTAGTAATAATCACAGGGGCTTAGACTTTTCTGATGACATGCTCATTTTTACATCTTTTTAATAATGCAACTTATAGGAAAATAAATATACTAATTTTAATATGAGAATAGAATTACTGATAACTACCGAGTTACCTCCGGTGAAGGTTCGGGGGGTTTTTAAGTCCACCGACCTGGACTTTTTTCAGTTGAAATTATTCTTCGTGAGTGATCTCCATTGTCAAAGAGGTTGCTATATCTTGTTCTTCATGATACTTCAAAGTTTGACATTGTTCGAGTCTTGGCTTGAATGCGAACCACTCTTCTTGCCTATTGATGGTAAATGTGATTTCTCCAGCTCCGACATTGATGGATGCATTTGCGGTGTTTAAGAATGGTCACCCGAGGATAAGAGGTATCTTCCTTTCCTGCATATCAAGTACTACAAAATCTACAGGAACAAAAAAGTTACGGATTTTTATTAGAATATTTTCAGCGTTTCCTGCAGGGTAGCGGACCGGCTGGTCAGCTGTCGCGCCCAATTTTGCATAACAAAACCAAGTACTCATATATGTGCGCCTAGGATGTCCAAACACACATATAATCTCAAATTGCATAAATATCAAAGTAAAGTACTTATTACATTGTTATTACATCCATCTCACATAGTTTTGCTCACGGGCAAACATAATAAAGTTTAAAAGCGATAAATAAACTCAAGACTCCGCGAGGGACGCTTTGACCGGTGAACTCAAGCTAGTACTATGGGACATCCTCGGGGAAACTCTTCGTAACAAGCATCTGTTACCCATCCGAGATTTTGTTGAATATAAAGCAAGTGTAAGCGAACCATGCTTAGCAAGTATAAGAAAGGGGATGAAGGCTCAAAGGCTGACACTGTTTGACTGCGGTTAGCAATTTTATTTAATTAAGTCTTATTAAACCTGAAAATACAACTTTAGTGAGGAGATCATCCAAAAATTAATGTAACATCATTAGTCAAGATTAAATGTATCTCCCAAACCATCCACGTAACCACTATTCAAGAAGGATCTAGGCCGCTCGTGTCCGTGAGCAAGGCTGTTATAACAGTTTTAAGATTTCTGCAGAAATTGTACAACTTTACCCGTCAAGCCGTGATTCCCATTTGTCGGGGTTTGCAAGGCCCCATGTACCTCTTCCTTTGGAGGCGTGGCAGGTCTCACTACATAACCTTTCGCTAGACACCCTAACAAGTTAGTAGCCACTAGGTTTCGGATTGACCAAGCAGATATATATGCTCTCCTCCGAGAGTGGTTCACATATGACCCGCAGCCCAGCACACACAAACGGCAGGACACGAGCCATACCCGTCTTGGCACCCCCCTTTTGCGCCTTTCGGTAACCACTAACAAGCTAGAGACATACTAGTTAATTGATTAAAGTCAGAGCCATATAACACTCGGGGTTGTACGGAACTCCTGGTGGCCGCTTCAGTGCTCTAGCCCCCTAAATATTGCTAAAAACCATCATTTTAAAGTATGACATAAATCATTAATCAATTTAATCATTAAATTTGGTGTTGCGCGGCAGCGACTATCCAACAATGCATACCAACCCATAGGAACAAGGATATATGGTACAAAAGATAAACTAGGTAAAGTCCTTACGGTATTGCAAAATTAGACACATGCAATATGTATGAAGTGAATATTTGTTCATAGGTGCAAGGAGCCTTTGTTACACTTGCCTTCCTCGAAGTTGGGGTCCTGGTACTGCTCCTCAAATACCTGCTCTTGGAACTCCTCGTATGACTCACCCACTAGACCAGATCCACATCAACACACAAGCATCTATCCCAATCATTACATGCAAGCAAATAATATTCTATTAGAATAGTACACCGTTCAGTAAAAGCAGAGGATAAAATACTTATAAAACTAATCAACGCTTTGCTACGAACACGTAAGCGCGAGAATCACTCAAATCAGATTTAAAACGTGAAAGTTATACATAAAACAAGGGTCAATTGCATTTCTGTAAATAACCCAAACTCGATTTTTGGAAATAAAACAATTAAAGACTGATTTTCCACGCAGGCTGGACGGCGGATCCTATTTTCCAAAACTGCAGGGTTCAAAACGTAATAAAACAGGACCGGAAATAAATTATTTTGAACTAGATTGGATTACGGGTTGATTTCATAAACGGGAGGGTTTTTACGAAAAAAGATGCGCGGCCGGTCGGGTTGACCGCGTCGCGCTGATGTGGACGCCACGTGGCACGCGGGTTGGTGCAGTGCACCACGCGGCCGTGGGACGCGCTGCGCTGGCATCGTGTGCTAGTCCACGGTGGACTGCGGGCATGGCCCGAAGGGGTGCCGGCCGAGGAAGAATCCCCGGCCGGAGGCGCCATTGGTGGCCCGGGCTCGCCCGGCGAACGTCGGCTTAGGCGGTTCCGGCCACGCCCCGGCACGGCTGGCACCAACGAGAGGCCACGCGAACTCGATGGCGCCATCGGAAAAGGGAGGGGAGCGTTTCGGGCGGCGGCGGCGGCGCCATGGCGGCGGCTCCGGGAGCAGCGATTCCGAGCGCCAAACTCCGAACCAAGAGCACGGGGAGGGGGAGAGCCTCACCGCGTACACGATGGAGGGGTTCTCGTCGTCCGGGGAAGCGCCACGGCGGCCGGCGACGAGTGGTGGCAGACTGGAGAGAAAAAACGGCGGCGGTGAGCGAAATCCGAGAGAAACAGTGGTGAACTCGGGAAATTGAAGGGCTCTACGGCCGTGGTATTACCTTGCGAAGCTCCGGGGCACGATTGCGGTGACAACCGAGCTTCAGAACGGGAAAAAATGGAGGTGGCAGTGGGGTGCTCGGTTTCAACAGCAAGGAGAAGATGGGAGGGGCTCGGCTGGCTTTTATAGCCGTGCGAGGGAATGCGGGGATGGAAGGTGTCCATCCCTGGGCTTGATTGGCGGCCGGGACAGCCTTCCCTGCATGCCACTCGCCGGGGAAGGAAGGAGAGCGGCGGCCGGTTTCCTGCGTCACGGGGAAGAAGAAACGAAGGGGGGAGAAGATGGTGCCGACATGCGGGCCCCGCTGCGTAGTGAAAGAGAGGGGAAGGGGGCGCTGTGCCCTACGGCTGAGCAGGCCTGCGGCCTGGGTTGGGGCCAGGCCAAACGGGAAGAGGGAAAGGAGGGAGCAGGCCGGTGGGCTGCTCGGCCAAAAAGAGGGAGGGGAAGAAATAGAGAAAAGAAAAGGCTTTTCTTTTTCAGATTTTCCAAAAATAAACCAAAATCAAAGGGATTTGAATTTAAATTTAAATAAAGCTAAACTTACACACAACCAAAAATTATATGCACCAGCATGAATGCAACATAAAAGTTTCTACACCTTATATTTCATTTTAGTTGCACAAAAATATTATTTAACCTATGTTTAAATGCATAGGTAATTAAATAAAAACTCATAATTAATTACTAAATTTTGTAATTCAATTTTTGGGTGTTACATCAGCTAATTGCAGACACATTGAAGTTGGTGCGAGCGTAGAATAATTGAGCTTGTCAAAGACTGTCTTGGGCATAATCTTTGGACGCTTGCTCCAAGATCACATAAGGTATTCTCAAATATCTGGTTTCCTATTGAACAATCTATAGTGGGGCACCCTGGATCCTTCTTCTTGGTAGGAGAACTCAGAATTGCCTCACTACACTCCTCTGTTAGCTTGATGACTTCAGTATAAGGTAGTGGTCTCTTGTTGTTGAGGATAGTTCGAAGATATTTCGCGTATGTAGGCACCTACATGGTATAGAGGAAGTTAATGCTGCTTTTATTGATAAATTATTAGAACCATCTATAGATGGTGATGATGCTCAATTCTTCATCGAAGAAGAGGAAGAGGAACCATCTAATCCTGAACCTCTCGATGAATTACTAGAGCCTCCTAAACCCCGTATTGAACTTAAACCCTTACCTTCCGGTTTAAAATATGTTTTTCTGAATAATGACCAGGAATCTCCTGTGATCTTAAGTGATAAACTCTCCCTAGAAGAATCTTTATGCTTAATCACTGTTTTAGAGAAACATCATGCTGCTTTTGGATACTCACTCCAAGATCTTAATGGAATCAGCCCTATTCTTTGCACCCATCGCATACCAACTGATCCTAAAGTTACACCTTGATGAGGACACCACCTACAGCGCGAGTACATCTACACCAGCGACACCAAGTACATCTACACCAGCGACATTTTCTCCAGAGCAGGCGCCATCATCTCCTCAGGCGCCACCTTCTGGGCCAATTACTCGGGCCCGTGCAAGAGAGTTGAACTTCGTCATGATGCTGAAGAATGAAGGCCCAGAAGACTGAAGGCTCGCCCAACGGGAGGCCTTGTGTGTGGGCGCCTAGGGCTGGCCCAACAAAGGGCGCCTAGGGCTGCGCCCCCACACCCTGGACATCGGGCGGCGCCCCTTTGCTGGCCGCACCTTCCCTAGGGCGCACCTTTTTTTCCCTTTATTAGTCAGAGTCCTGTTTCATTTAGAACTGGAGTTTTGTTTTACATCTAGCTTTAGCTACACCAGACCACGCACAAATACGTGCTGTCCTCTGTGATTCAGAACTCCACCTTCGAGTAATACATAGATTGCTCGCCTCGAATTCTTGTTCGTTCTTCGGTTGCGTACAGGAATTGATCTTCGTGATCAGGCTGATCTTGCTTCAACAAGGTCGGTAACCACAGGGAGTTGGTTCAGCGATTGCATTGGCGCTTCGGGTTCGCTCGTCGTAGTCGGATCGTGAGGGTCTACTTCCACCAAATCGAAATTATCTCCACTCACCGAAAGATCGGGCACTCCGCCTTTATCAAGTGGTATCAGCTTTCCAGGTTGATCGGTGAGTTTATCGAGTGTTTTTCCTTCCTACAGTCCACAAAAACCCAAACAAAAAAAATATTTTCAGGTTAGATCTTGTCCCAGCAACCTTTTTAGCCTCGCACAATTCTTTCAATACTTTGCGTTGTTGAATTTGTGTGCTTTACATTTCAATTGTTGCTGGTTACTTGTGTTTGATCTCTTGTTTCTTGTTTTTCTTCTAACCCTAGTTTCGCCGCCGCCGTTCCACGCCACGCAGCAACCCCCTCCACCCTCGCGCGAATACCCGCCTTGGTCGTGATCAGACCACTGCGCCGCCGCATTCCACCCCTCCGATCGCCCCCTCCCTGTCCAAAACAAAGATAAAAAGGAAAGTGCAAAAAAAAAGAGACAAAAAAAGGCAACAGGAAGAAGGAAGGTGATCCGGTTTGGTTCGGTGGACAGTTTCCTTTTGCGCCGTGAACCCCCGGTCGCGACCCTCCGGGGCCACCACGCACCCCACGCATACATTGCCCTCCTTTGTTCATCTCCCTATCTCGCCTTACATTGCCCTTCTTACCGGAATACCCCTGTACTTTCGGAAAAAGTGTGTGCCGTTTTTTGCTTTTTGAGATCCTCTGTGTTCATATTATCAGTCTTTGAGGACTCCTGAAAAAAAAAAAAAAAACAGATCCAAAAAAAAAAAAATCAAGAATTTGCATTTTTAGCCGCACCCTCTCCCTCTTTGCTACCTCCTTTGTTCCCACTTGTTTCCAGCAGCGTTGTTTCGTGTTTAGCACTATAATTCAACTTTGCATTATTGTTTGATTGTGCTAATCCTTCAATTGAGTGCAGCCTACCCAGAACTCCACATAATTCTACGACGAGCAGATTTTGTTCTCCAGGCAATCGCTCCGCCAATCTTTCGCGAGTTCCACCGGTTGGTTGCAGTTCGCCCCTGTGTGCGTGGTAAGAACGGATCAGAATTTGATAACAGCACTAGTGTGGCGCCTTGTGAGCCGTTCCACCCCTATTTTTCGTCGTCTTTGTTTTTGTGTTTGCGCTAACCATGGCGGCGGCGGCGACAAAATGGATGAACAGTTGCAGGACATGCGGACCACAGATTGATGGACTTGTCGGAGACATCAAGCGATGCATGAACGGATGGATTCCACGGTCACTACGGCGAGCAGCGGTTCGATCAGCTTGACCTCGCGCAGACAGCCACTAAAACCACGCTCGACACCATCATGTCACGCCTCGATGCTTTGAGCACGATGGTCACAGATCTCGAAGGATTACGGTGGTGACACGGGCGGGGACGGTGGACACCGCCCCAGGCCGTGCTCGCCGTGTGCTACGCCACCACGGTAATGATTCTTTTGCTAAGATAAAATTTAAAATTCCATCTTTCAATGGCAAATATGATCCCTGCTGCATATCTTGATTGGGAATTGGAAGTCGAATGAAATTTGCATGCCATGATATTCCTACTACTTTTCAAGTTAAAGCTGCTATTAGTGAATTTACTGATTTTGCTTTAATTTGGTGGCGTGAATATAAACAAAAACATCCCACTACAGTTCCAACCACATGGGATCAATTAAAAGTTGCTATGCGCCCACAGATTTGTACCTTCTTATTATGCTCGTGATTTGCTTAATAAAATGCAACGTTTTCAGCAAGGTTCACAATCTGTAGAGGACTATTACCGGGAATTGCAAAAAGGCATGATTCGTTGTGGGTTAGTTGAGGACAATGACGCTGCTATGGCACGATTTCGTGGTGGTTTAAACCGTGAAATTCAGGATATACTTGATTATAAGGAGTATTATGATATCACCACATTGTTTGAATTTGCTTGCAAAGCTGAACGTGAAATGCAGGGACGCCGCTCGAAGCCATATTCTAACTCTTTTGCAGGACGAAGTTCGACATCTGGTCCAGCACCAGCACCCCCTGCACCGTCCACGCCCGCCACTACACCGCGTGAGCGGGCAGCCACTTCTGCAGGTGCTCCCCCGTCCCCAGGCGCAGCACCTTCCACAGGCCGCACACGGGATATTCAGTGCTTTCGTTGCAAAGGTTTGGCCACGTGTCTCGGGACTGTCCGAACAAGCGTGTCTTGCTTATTCGTGACGATGGTGAGTATTCTTCCGCTAGTGATTCTGAAGATATTCAACACGCTATGCTTGCCACTGACCATGCAGCAAAGGCGGACGTACATGTCAACCCGGGCGACGCCGATAGGTATGAAAGTCTTGTTGCGCAGCGTGTTCTCGTACATACAGGTCGCCCGCCCGAGAAGAATCAGCGACACACCCTTTTCCACACGAAGGGCGTTGTGCAGAGCGGTCGATTCGCATCATCATCGGCAGTGGCAGCTGCAACAATTTGGCGAGTACGGCGCTGGTTGAAAAATTGTCCTTACCCACTCGTAAGCATCCGCATCCATATCACATTCAATGGCTTAACGATGGTGGGAAAATTAGAATAACACGTTCGTACGTGTTCCTTTCTCCATGGGTGCTTATTCTGATTTTGTTGATTGTGATGTTGTTCCCATGGAAGCATGCTCTTTGTTACTTGGTCGACCTTGGCAATATGATATGCGATAGCTTGCATCATGGTCGTTCGAATCATTATTCTTTCATGTTTAAGGGTCAGAAAATAATTATACATCCAATGACACCTGAACAAATTCTTAAAGATGATCTTGCTAGAGCTGCTAAAATTGCTAAACAACTTGAACCATCGACCTCTGTTAATTCTGAAATCAAGTTGAATGCTCCTGTTTTGCTTGCTACACGTGCTGATTTCGATGAGTTACGCGATGCTCCTTTGCCATGCTATGCCCTTATCTGCTCTAGTGTGCTCGTTTCACTTGATGCTGCACCATCTTTGGATATTCCCCCTGCAGTTGCTAACATTTTGCAGGAGTACGCTGATGTCTTTCCAAAAGATTTGCCACCGGGACTTCCACCACTTCGTGGCATTGAGCACCAGATCGATCTCATTCAGGCGCACTGACTTCGAATCGCGCACCGTACCGTACAAATCCAGATGAGACGAAGGAGATCCAGCGCCAGTGTACGAACATTGCTTGACAAGGGTTACATTCGTGAGTCTCTCAGCCCTTGCTCGGTTCTGTGTTACTTGTTCCAAAGAAAGATGGCTCATGGCGTATGTGTGTAGATTGTCGTGCTATTAATAACATCACCATTCGTTATCGATACCCTATACCACGCCTTGATGATATGCTAGATGAGCTTAGTGGTGCCATTATTTTCACTAAGATTGATTTGCGTAGTGGTTACCACCAGATTCGAATGAAACTAGGTGATGAATGGAAAACGGCTTTTTAAAACGAAATTTGGTTTATATGAATGGTTGGTTATGCCGTTTGGATTGACTAATGCTCCCAAAGCACCTTTATGCGCTTAATGAATGAAGTTCTAAGACCTTTCATCGGATTGTTTGTTGTTGTATATTTTGATGATATTCTGATTTACAGCAAGTCCATGGAAGAACATTTAGAACATTTGCGTGCTGTTTTCGATACGTTGCGTGCTGCTAACTTGTTTGGTAACATGGACAAATGCATTTTTGCACACAACGTGTCTCGTTTCTTGGCTATGTTGTTACTCCACAGGGCATTGAGGTGGATAGCAGCAAGATCGGCGCCATTCGCGAGTGGCCTACACCGACGACGGTCACACAGATTCGAGCTTTCTTGGACTTGCAGGTTTCTATCGCAGGTTTGTCCGTGATTTCAGCTCCATTGCAGCCCCCTCTACACGAGCTTACAAAGAAAGGTGTGCCATTCAATTGGAGTGATTCACAAGAGGTAGCGTTCAGCACTTTAAAAGATAAGTTAACACATGCTCCTCTCTTGCAATTGCCTGATTTTGAGAAAATATTTGAGCTTGAATGTGATGCTAGCGGTATTGGACTAGGTGCTGTTTTGTTACAAGAAGGAAAACCGGTTGCTTATTTTAGTGAGAAATTAAGCGGTGCTAGCCTGAGATATTCTACTTATGATAAGGAACTTTATGCTTTAGTGCGCACTTTGCAAACATGGCAGCACTATCTTTGGCATCGTGAGTTTATTATTCACTCTGATCATGAGGCTTTAAAACATATTCGGACCCAAACCAATCTGAACCGTCGTCATGCTAATTGGGTAGAATTCATTGAGTCTTTCCCTTACATCATTAAACATAAGAACGGGAAGGAAAATGTCATTGCTGATGCTTTGTCTCGTCGCTATACTATGCTGTCCCAGTTAGATTTTAAAATCTTTGGCTTGCAAACTATCAAAGATCAATATGCCAATGATGCTGATTTTAAAGATGTTTTGGTCAATTGTATGAATGGGAAACCATGGGGCAAATTTCACATGCAGGATGGGTTCCTGTTTCGCGCTAACAAGCTGTGTGTTCCAGCTAGTTCGGTTCGTCTTTTGTTGTTACAGGAAGCTCATGGAGGCGGTCTCATGGGACACTTTGGCGTTTATAAGACGCATGAGGTGTTGGCTGCCAACTTCTTTTGGCCCCGGATGCGCCGTGATGTTGAGCGCCTTGTTGCCCGCTGCACTACTTGTCAGAAAGCTAAGTCACGACTAAACAACCATGGTTTGTATATGCCTCTGCCTGTCCCTACTTCCCCTTGGCTTGATATTTCTATGGACTTTGTTTTGGGATTGCCTAGAACTAAGAAGGGGAGGGACAGTATTTTTGTAGTTGTTGATCGCTTCTCCAAAATGGCTCATTTTATACCTTGTCATAAGACTGATGATGCTAGCAATGTTGCTGAATTGTTCTTTAGAGAGATTATTCGTTTGCACGGTATTCCAAATACAATAGTCTCTCGATCGTGATGCTAAATTTCTCAGTCATTTTGGAGATCCTTTGTGGAATAAAATGGGAACTAAATTGCTGTTTAGCACAACTTGTCACCCTCAGACTGATGGCCAAACTGAGGTGGTTAATCGCACTTTGTCAACCATGCTTAGGGCTGTTTTAGATAAAAACTTGAAACGTTGGGAAGATTGCTTGCCTCATGTTGAGTTTGCTTATAATCATGCAACGCATTCTTCTACAAAGATGTGTCCCTTTCAGGTTGTTTATGGCTATATTCCTCGGGCGCCTATTGATTTGTTTTGCGCTTGATGCTGAGGACGCCCCACACATAGATGCTGCTGCACATGTTGAACAAATGATTAGCTTACATGAGCAAACTCAACACATCATTGCTGCTGCTAATGCTAAATATCAGGTTGCGGGTAGTAAAGGGAGAAAACATGTTACTTTTTGAACCTGGTGATATGGTTTGGTTGCATCTAAGAAAGGATCGATTTCCCACTTTGCGCCGTTCTAAATTGATGCCTCGTGCTGCTGGTCCTTTTAAGATACTAACCAAGATTAATGCTAACGCTTATGTTCTTGACCTGCCTGCGGAGTTTGGTGTTTCCACTAGTTTTAATGTTGCAGATTTGACGCCGTATGCGGGTGCAGATGAGGAGTTGCCGTCGAGGACGACTTCAGTTCAAGAAGGGGAGGATGATGAGGACACCACCTACAGCGCGAGTACATCTACACCAGCGACACCAAGTACATCTACACCAGCGACATTTTCTCCAGAGCAGGCGCCATCATCTCCTCAGGCGCCACCTTCTGGGCCAATTACTCGGGCCCGTGCAAGAGAGTTGAACTTCGTCATGATGCTGAAGAATGAAGGCCCAGAAGACTGAAGGCTCGCCCAACGGGAGGCCTTGTGTGTGGGCGCCTTGGGCTGGCCCAACAAAGGGCGCCTAGGGCTGCGCCCCCACACCCTGGACATCGGGGCGGCGCCCCCTTGCCTGGCCGCACCTTCCCTAGGGCGCACCTTTTTTCCCTTTATTAGTCAGAGTCCTGTTTCATTTAGAACTTGAGTTTTGTTTTACATCTAGCTTTAGCTACACCAGACCACGCACAAATACGTGCTGTCCTCTGTGATTCAGAACTCCACCTTCGAGTAATACATAGATTGCTCGCCTCGAATTCTTGTTCGTTCTTCGGTTGCGTACAGGAATTGATCTTCGTGATCAGGCTGATCTTGCTTCAACAAGGTCGGTAACCACAGGGAGTTGGTTCAGCGATTGCATT
>JADLZL010001339.1:0-122220 GCA_015844335.1 Chrysopogon serrulatus
TCATATGGCGCAAATGTATTAAGAAAAACATATAATTTTAAGCGTGCAATTCCTTATAGTGATAATTAGCCCACCTCGGGTAACTTTTAAGGAAATTATACCATTATCATATTATCTCAAATGAAACAATCTTTATATGAAATTTACTTGATGTGAATTGCAAGTTTGTAGCGAAAAAAAATCTAATTTAAAGTTATACCCAATGTATGAACGAGCACAATGATGTATGCAGTACAAAAATCGTACAGTTTCAATGGCATGCAAAATTGCCATACAAAATTGTAGTTGTATGCTGTTGTGACCACATATAATTTATAAAAAAACACTTTATTTAGATAGTCATTGCCTTGTTATTAAGACTTTTTGTTGCAGGTTGGTCAATTTCGATGTCAGATTTATTTTAGATTTGAGTTATTAAAATCATCCAAACAAAAACTAGAAATGGAGGAGCCATTGTGGATTGAACCCGGAGGCCTAAGCCCAAGGGCTCAAAGGCCCAAGGGTAAAATTTAAAGCGGAGATTCAAATGGATACCCAAGGTTCATCCCAAAGATCCCTTTATTTTTGCACTATAAATAAAGAAGAACTATGGATATCCAAAAAACACCATCCCTATCCTTATGTAAAATATAGGAAAGCAAAGCAAAGCAAAGGAATTTTCTCAAAAAAAAAAAAAAAGCGAAGCAAAGGAAACGCAGCAGCCTTAGAGCGGGTAAGGGCGCGCCACCACCACCTCCGCCTCCGCCGCCGCTGCACCCCGGCATCTCGTCTCATCTACGGCACCCGCGGGCTTGTTGCATGCAACGCAACGAGGCCTCCCATCCTTGTTCTCTTCGATTCATTATTCATTAAAGAACAACGAGTGCAGTGGTATCTTGTTAGCGCCGCTCATTGATCCATTCGGGTTGGTTTCTACAAAACCGTCGCTTCAATTTGGTAGAGAACAAAGTTGGGGCTGTTGTGTCTCCATGATTTGCATGGCTCTTGGGATATACAAGAGGAGATTATAAATTTTGGGTGCAGATTTCAAGCGATTGCTGGATGATTTTTCTCCTTGAGCTCGTTTTTTCCTCGTAATGATAATAACAAACACTGTGCTTTGTCGAACTGCAGATGGATTATTCAGTGCCTAAAAGAAAGGGCTCTCGTTCGAGAAAAAAAAGAAAGGGCGCACCATGTCAACAAGATGGCGATTCTCAGGCTGTCAAAGTAACGAGACATTCAATCCCAGAACTTCCAGAGGTATGTTGGCTTAAAAATTAAAATACTGATGATGGAAGGAAGGCTTATATTCCGAGCACAACATATATCATCTTGTTGCTGGCCTAACTGCACAAATTGTTGCTGGCATTGTGCTAGCTAGTTAGGTTCCAGTGTTATTCGAAACCTTTTTTTTTTTTTTGAACTGTATTATTCGAAACCTTTTGGTCCTGCAACTGGTCCCGGAATCAAATTTCTAAATGGAGAGCAGATCTTTTGAAATTTATATATAGACTTTATTATCATGTGTTTTGTGCATGCAGGATATCTTGGGCTATATACATTGCCTAATGCCAATGCGTGAAGCTGCTCGTGCTGCTTGCGTGTCTCGTGCCTTTCTACGTTCCTGGAGAGGTCGTCCAAATCTCATCTTCAGTCAAGATACAATTGGCTTGAAGCCAAGTGCGTGCCCCGTCAAATTCTGCCGTAAAATTGACACCATTCTCAGGAACCACTCTGGCACTGGCGTGAAAATATTCAAGCTTGTTTGCAATCACATCTTGAAAGTCGATGATATCAGTCATTATCTTGACAGTTGGCTTCAGGTTGCTCTTAAACCGGGGATCGAAGAACTCACTCTCATGTTGCATTATACCAAGACAAAGTACAACTTCCCATGCTCTCTTTTATCTGATGGGATTCGGAACTCAATTCAGTACCTTAAACTTGATCGTTGTAGCCTTCATCAAACAGCTGCACTTGGCCCCTTGAGAAGCCTAACAAGTCTTTCTCTGTGGTTTGTGAGAATTAGTGGGGATGAGCTAGAGAGCCTTCTTTCCAACTGTCTTGCTTTGGAGGAGTTGGAGCTCATATATTTGGGGATAATTTGGCTGAAGATATCTTGTGCCCTGGAGCAGCTTACCAGCCTTCGTATTTATGATTGCTTGAGCCTGAAAATGATAGAGAGCAATGCACCAAACCTCTCCAAATTTTTAATTAGATCAGGACACGCAGAGTTCTCACTTGGGAAAGTATTGAAAATGAAGAAGTTGGACTTGGACAGTCCAAATGCTGTCCATTATGCTCGTGCCAAGCTGCCATCTATTGCGCCAAATCTTGAAACTCTTGTTATAGGTTCAGCTTTTGCTGATCTATTATCTTATTTTGAGGTACTGTAGCCTACTGATACACATAATACATTAGTCGTACCTTTCATATAATGACGAAGCTGAGCTCAGCTCAATTAGTCGAGGGTATGGAACTGTGGACGTACTCAGGTTCAATTAGGCGAACTTGGGTTCCTAGTTTCTTCTTGATAATAAAATGCCACCTAGTTCCACCTAGATTGGTATTGTTATTTTTCTTTCTATATAATGCAAATCTAAGACATGAAATATTTTCTGTGCAGGTGATCAATATACCAATGCTTCCTACCAAATTCTTCTTCCTAAAGCACCTGACTGTAGGAATCCACCGGTCATATGACTTTCTCTCCCTGGTTTCTTTCCTTGATGCATCTCCTTCCTTGGACACTCTGATATTAAATGTAAGACGCTCTTGGCTTGTCATATAACATATACCTGATGGTTCTCTGGGTCTATTTGATTCAGTCAAGTGTTAGTGTAATAGGAGATTACACTAATAATAACCTTGACTATTATACCTTAACATTATTATCATTTTTATCTTCAGGTGATATTAGTTAAAAATCCGACTCTCAGAGATGATGCCTCGAGGTCGAGGGACATGCCTGAACAACGACATGGATGCCTGAAGTGCGTTAATATCAGTAAATTCAGCACTGAGAAGAGCTTGGTTGAATTAACACGCTATATTCTCAAGTACGCTGTGTCACTTGAATGTCTAACTCTGGACACCATTCATGGCAATAATAGGTGCCATCTAGAGACTTCTGACAGGTGCACTCCCATGGAGGATTGGCATCTCACAGAAGCCCATGGAGCGCTCTGGGCTATCAAAACTTACATAGAAGATAAAGTTCCAGCCTCTGTCAAGTTGACTATTCTGAAGCCCTGCAGCCAGTGCCATGGTGGAGGTCACTGTAAAATGTGCAATGTATAATCTTTTCTAATTCTATTTAAGTTAGGATGAAACGTCCTCTGTTTCTTGAACTGTCGAAACATACGCTGAGGATAAACATACATCTTCATTTGTCTTGATTGGTCTAGAGCCATGCAAGAGAGAGGTAGAAGATATAATCATAAGTTTATCTAATAGTGCAATATACAGCAATGTTAATTTGATTTTGCAAATTTGAGATAAGTAGTAGCTTCAATCATATAGTCTTTTTGTTGAAATCTATGAGAATATCTCTGGAAGCACCATACTGTAGGACTTTCTGTTCAACCATTATATTCTGTCTTCCCATTTAGGGGGACTGCACTTAATATTTGCTAATCAAACATTTTTCTGCTCTGTTCATAATCGAAAACCTAAAAGCATGCATCATTACATTCCCTTATTATTGTGTTGTAATCATGGTGGTGGCTTGGATAGCGCACATAGCTATGCTTCAATTCTATACATTTTTTCTTAAAAAAGGTGGTAGCAGCTATTCTTTTAGTTAAGTAGGAAAAGAGTTTATACATATTAATGGAGACTCTTTCCCCATTTGAACACACATAGGCACCATGTAGTGGCAAAGCTAGAGTAAACTAGAGGAGGTGTACTTAGCATGTAGGTTTATAGACATCTTTTATGGAAAGTGTATATATGGTGAAATTTTAGGTATTATCACTATTTTATAATTTTTAGGGGGTGTATACCTACATGTACCTTCACCCTCTGGGCACCACCGCACCACACCCTAAAGAGAAAACACAAACATGATATCAGAAGGTTTACCATACAGTTAAAGCTCTCTTTCTCATGTCAATCTCCTCTTTAGCCCTTGATGCCACTTGGTCAGTGATTTAGAACTCGCTCTCGAAAATTCGACGGTTTCTTTCATCCATAGGTTTCACAATATTTAGATAACCATGCCGTTGAATCTGTCTTTGATTTTTTGAGACCTTATGGCCTGTTGCTTCCCACCAAGAGTTGGTTTTTTTTGGAGGGGGTGGGGGGTGGCGGCCTCGTGTTGGATCAGTTGCAGTGATTTGGCCAAAGGGTAGAGCAACCAAAGGTGTAGGCCCATCTCTACTGATCCCTTGCACATGACGTGGTTATCTGCAAAGGTGTAGGCCCTTCTCCAGTGGTCGATTCACGGCACAGTTATCCTGATGTAGCCAATCCCGCATCTACATGTTGCCATGAGAATTTTGTTTTGTATTAGAATCTAAGCGGAAATTTTTTTTTTTTTTTTGCATGTGCTTTCGAAATTAGGTCTGGTCGGTATCTTCCATATGATCTGAATCTGATAAGCCGAATGAGTAGGGTATCTTCCATTCTATGCATAGAATTTTTTATGTTAATGCTTATTATTACCTAGTTCGTATAGAATAAAAGCATCAATTAATAGTATATTTCTAGAGAACGTGGTTTACACGAGTTTTCACGGGGTTTTTTTAGTGAATTTAGATGACTTTTCACGGGAATAAAAGCATCATATACATGTGTGATTTTTTTTAGTGAATTTAGATGACTTTTTTACAGTGGTTTATACGGGTTTTCACGGGAAATTAGTTTGCACTAGATACATTCTCATATTTCTACGAATACCTTAAAGTATGTGCTATGGCATGCATCTCATTATGCCATGACTCCAGATATAGCATAGTTTGTATCATGTTACACTATTTTACAAACTCTGCTCCACATACTACACAGAGGAGCAGCTCTAAAAAAAATCTAGAGTTTGTGGAGCACCTCTTTAGGTGCTCTTATAACTCCACTTTTTTTTTTCTTATAAGCTACATGCATGGAATTGAAATTGTTTGACTAAAAAATATAAAGCGGGGTTAAAAAAACGTGAAGCGGAGCAGTCCCAACACCCCTTAAGTCTATTTATTTTTGCTTATATATATAATCTGATTCTCGATGAAAAAAGAAAGAATCCCGCCAAATGCTTTGATTATTTCTGATTCTTTGACCATCTCTTCAGAACCTTGAACTGTCACAGTAAAATATCGAGAATAAAAAAATTCATATGGTACGATGATTATAAATTTTATAATCAAGCTCTTTATAAGCGATCCCAAATAAGGTCTTAGTATGTGCCAAAAAGTTGTGTGGCCCCAATTAACTAACCCCAAAAGAAACCATTCTGGCCAATACTTTCTAAGCAATAGTAATTTCAATTTCATCACATAAAATTTATAAGTAGTTAATAGATCATCTTATACATAATGAGTTCAAAGCGTGTGAAGCATGTCTTGTGATCTTGTCGGACTTGTGATCTTTTCGGACTTGGGCAACCTCATGCTTTGGACCTTGGGTAGTGTGTGTGTGTGTTTTGCGACGCTGGTTGGGTGTGCCTTGCTGTGTTACAGATAGAATCAATTTTGACGTCAGATTCCAATCAATCAACCCAAACTAAAATTAGAAATAGAGGGACGATTACGGATCCGAGTCCAAGGGGTAAGCAAAGCCGCCTCATATATTCATAGCAGTGCGCGCCACCACCTCCGAGCCGCCGCACATCCGCATCTCATCTACGCTCGCAAAGCCGCCTCATCGTTGTTCTCTTAGATTCATTCATCAAAGAACTGCGTTAGGTTTTGCTATCGTCGCTGGCCGATCCATGTGAGTTGATTTCTACTATGGAAAAATTGTCACTTCAATTTTGTGTGCATCAAAATTTATTTTGTCCTGTCTCCATTATTATTATTGGTTCTTGGAAAATACAGTACAATGCAATAGATAATCGACTGTTGCATGATTTTCCCGAGCTCGTTTTTCCTTTTAATAACAACTCCTAACCCTGCTTGTCGAACTGCAGATGGATTCTTCAGTGCCTAAAAGAAAGGGCGCCTCGCCTTGTGAACAAGATGGCAATTCTCAGGCTGCCGAAGTACCGAGACATTCAGTCCAAGAACTCCCAGAGGTATGTTGCCTTATAAGATACTGATGATGGAAGGCTTATATTCCTCGAGCACAATTTAATCATCTTATTGCTGCCCTAACTGCACAAATTACTGTTGGCACTATACTAGCTAAGCTAGGTTCCAATTATTCGAAATCTTTTGCTCCTGCAACTGGTCCCTGAAATCAAATTTATAAATGGAGAGCAGATCTTTTATAATCCTGTAATATATGGGGCGTAGTCATGTCCTAACTGTTGCAGTAGCCAAGAACTATCGGTCATGAGTTTTATACCTGTAGTTGGGCATTAATGACATTGTTCAGGAAAACTTGTTTATACAATGCTGATTTGCATCATTACATGTACAATGGTCACCTCACCATCTAAATAAAATGCAGCACTCCTTGTTAAACCATTTGTGCCGCATATCGGTCATGAGATTTATACCTGTAGTTGGGCATATTAATGACATTGTTCAGGAAAACTTGTTTATACAATGCTGGTTTACATCATTACATGTACAATGGTCACCTTCTACTACTACACCATCTAAATAAAATGCAGCACTCCTTGTGAAACCATTTGTGCCGCATTCTACTTCTTTGTTTCTTTACAAATTACAACCCACCATATATAGATTTTATCCCGTGTTTTGTGCATGCAGGATATCTTGGGCTATATACTTTGCCTAATACCATTGCGTGAAGCTGCTCGTGCTGCTTGCGTGTCTCGTGCCTTTCTACATTCCTGGCGAGGTCGTCCAAATCTCATCTTCAGTCAAGATATGATTGGCTTGAACCCAAGTGCATGCCACGTCAACTTCTGCCATGAAATTGACACCATTATCAGGAACCACTCTGGCATTGGCGTGAAAATATTCAAGCTTGATTGCGATCGCATCTTGGAAGTTGATGATATCAGTCATTATCTTGACAGTTGGCTTCAGGTTGCTGTTAAACCAGGGATGGAAGAACTCACTGTCATGCTGCGTCACACCAAGACACGGTACAACTTCCCGTGCTCACTTTTATCTGATAGGATTCCGAACTAATTCAGTACCTTAAACTTCGTTGTTGTGGCCTCCATCCCGCACCAGAACTTGGTCCCCTGAGCAGCCTAACAAGTCTGTGTCTGCACTCTGTGGGCATCAATGGGGATGAGCTAGAGTGCCTTCTTTCCAACTCTTGCTTTGGAGCAGTTGGAACTCAGTTTTTGTTCAGGTATAATGAGGCTGAAGATATCTTGTGCCCTGCAGCAGCTTACCAGCCTTTGTGTTTGTCTATGCTGCAACCTGACGGCGATAGAGATCAAGGCTCCAAACCTCTCCAGTTTCCTCTTTAGAGGAACCACAGATTTCTCACTTGGGGAAACATTGCAAATGACGAAGATGGACGTGGACGGTCCAAATGCTGTCCATTATGCTCGTACCAAGCTGCCTTCCATTACGCCAAATCTTGAAACTCTTGTCATAGGATCACCAACTGAGGTATATTCTCTAAATACACTAGTCATCTTGTGTGTAATGAATGAATCTGAGACATGACATATTCATTGTGCAGGTGCCCAATACGCCAATGCTGCCTACCAAATTCCTCTACCTCAAGCACCTGACCGTTCATTTGATATCGACATCAGGAATGGCGTCCTTTCTCCCGCCATATGACTATTTCTCCCTGGTTTCTTTCCTTGATGCGTCTCCTTCCTTGGAGACTCTGATAATAAATGTAAGTCGTTCTTCATTCAGTATCATTCCATCCTGTGCAAACATATCTGACGCCTCTCTTGGTCCACTTAATTCAGTCATATTATCCTTTTCCTCTTCAGGCGACTCCATGTTGTACAAAGCATGAAAAGTCGATTTTTGCAGATGCCTCACATTTGAGGCACTTGCCTGAACACCTGCATGGCTGCCTGAAGAGCGTTAAGATCAATCAATTCAGCTCTGAGAAGAACTTGGTTGAACTAACGTGCTATATTCTCAAAAATGCAGTGTCACTTGAATGTCTTGCACTGAACACCAATCCTGGTCATCGTAAGTGCCATCTAGAAATATTCGGAAAGTGCGCTCTCAGGACAGCTCATGGAGGGCTCTTGGCTATCAGAACATACATAGAAGATAAAGTTCCAGCTTCAGTCAATTTGACTGTTTTGGAGCCCTGAAGCTGGTGCCATGGCAGAGGTCCTTGTAAACCGTGCAATGTATAATTGTTTCGATTTAAGTTTAGATTAAGCATGCTCTGTATCTTGAACCATCAAAACATACATTGAGGATAAACATACATGTTCTGTCATAAATGTTGCCGTAGTCCGTAGTCGTGCAATATACATCCATTTCAGTTTGATTTTGAAATTTTGAGATAGTTTAAGTGTGTTTGGTACGGCTTCGCATGAACTGCTCCTTTCTGGAGCTGGGGCCGGAGCCTGGAGGCCAAAGCACCAAAAGGTGATGCCGTGATGGCCGTGCCCGGCGTACCCATTTGGGCCATCCTGTCCTCTGGCTGATGGGCACCAGCACGGACCGCGCCCGCCTAAAGGCCGCAATCATAGGATCTGCCGGCGGCCCTCGGCCGCCGACGGTGATATCTTGGGGAACGCGGTGCCCGGCCGCCAGCGGCGTCGTGCCTGCGTCGTAATCTGTTGTAGACAAGGACATTGCCAGATAGGATAAAGCAGGGGATGAAACGAATTTTTTCCTCCTGTTCTCCTCATGATGTACAAAGTTTGCGTTCAGAATAAATTCTTTGATCAAAGAGTGATAATGGTGAGAAAAAAAAAAAATCAACTGTGCATACGGAGATGTTACTGTACCAATGCTGCCAATGTAGTTTCCTCTGCTCTGTCTCCCAACAAAATTTTTTATTCTTCATTCATCAGCGGCTCTAAATATAGCACAATGGAAATGGCTTTAGTATTTGACTCCATTTGCTGATCTGTGGGCTGTGGCGACGTCTGAGCTACTGTTCGATATGGAGGGAAAGCAACGGGGATTTGTTCCGATTATGTGTGTTGATGGGAAAGATGCATGATTGCGTAGAATGAAGATCAAAGAAATACTCAAATAAATATGTTATGTTTAGTTTATGAAAAATGTTTTTCTTCTACTAAAAAGCAGAGCACTAACTTTTTCAAAAACATATAATTTTGTATAGTGCAATTTTGGCAGCAATTTGATCCCTACTATCGCGTAATCTCAGTTCTTCGGCTGCCAGTCTACTGCCTATACAGCGACGGGTTTTTCGTTTCAGAGCAATCTTCGGCCAAAGAACATTGTTGTGTCTGACGCCTGTGAAGTCAGCAACAAACATGCACAGGCATAGGGTCCACCTCAAGAGAATACCTCCAGCAACATGCCCAGCTGATGTCTAGCCATTGATCAACGCAATGAATCAGCTGGGGAGCTGTCGTCCCCGTGTTAAACCATGGAGAAGAAAAACAGAAGCTCTGAACAAGTAGAGATGGGTTAGGATTTCCCTTTGGTGGAAGTCTGAAAGACGTTATTTTCAAAGGGCAAACATGAAGCACGGATCATTCGCTACTCGGTTGCCACAAACAGATTCCAAGATCACCACTATGCATTTCTTAGAGCAAGGGACAGCGAGAGATCAAATGTCACAAGTGCATGAAGATGCCCTGTCAATGAAACCAGGATGATTTTCAAGAAAACCATCCAGCTTTGGTTTTTGGATGCCCAGAGGAATCCAAACTGGATAAAAACATCACTCAGGCATCAGTACATTCAAAATCACAACGTCTGAGTTCAGAGGATAGCAGTGGCCTTGTATTTTGATTTGTATTCATCTTGTCATATGCCAAAACAAGTGTATGGATCAATTTTCATTTTTGGGGGGGAGTACTCTTGAGATATACAATTGACGACTATGGATAACCAACAAATCTTCAGAAAATATTTCAGACAGCCTATGCTAAACTCTGGGGCGGTAAATCTCTACAGGAACAGGTTTTCTTTTGGCAGCTGCCCTCCTGGGTACCAAACCGCATCAGGGTTGGAGTTTCTGGCAAAACAAAAACCTCTCCACTTGAGGTGGGGACGGAAAAATAGAAAGGATTCAATGCTATTTTCTATGCTTTTGATGATTGCTCAACTCAGGGGGTCGACACCAAACTGAACTTTTTTTATCGATCAGCCCTGACATTCCCAGTAGTATACAGCAGTGCCTCTGACTGGTCTCTCTCACCATTGTGCTTTCCCTTTCCTTTGTCAAGGCGGGCTCTTCGCACAGCTTGTTGGATTTGTCGCTCATGCTCTCTAAGAATCTCATCCATGTTCACTCCAGGAGGCATCAATGGTCCTGAATAGTGGATTCTGTTCTTCTTTGTGCCATTCACCTGAACAAGGAGAAAAATTCTCATCATATGGTACCAATAAACTGATTCCTACATTTTGGCAGCATGTGTCAAACACATTCCAAGCATTCTATAGAATGGCACGGAAGCATCTATATAAACAGAGTCAATAGCATATAGGAATGGAGGAATAAAACCATGTACTATATGCAGTGACCAAAGACTATTTTACGAAGACATTTAGACAAAACATCTATTTAAACAACCGTGGATGTTCAAAACTCACCACTGTAGGCTCTTTGTTTGCCGCAGCATCATCTTTCCGATGGGAAGATGATGGTCTTTCTTGGAATTGATGATTCCATTCAGGTCTGTCAGAAGGGTCTGCAGCACTGAGCTGACTGTATCTTGAACTGGACCGATGCTCTCTCAAATATTGTCTCCTGGCACTTTCCCCAAGGTTAGACATCTTAGGAGCATTGCCTCGCTGCCCAGATGCAGTAGATTGGTTGGACATCTCAGCAGTAATAATTTGAGAGGTGTGAAATCTTTGGGCCTTTGGATCCATTCCACTTGATCTGCCCAGAGTGGAGGAAGAACGGCCAGCTTGCATCAAAGGAACACGCTGAGGGTAACCATTGTCTGCAGCTCTTGCTGGCGGATCGATTGGAAATCCAGAAACAGCATCCTCCTTTGGAGTGAACTTGTAACTGCTGCTTTTGGGATCCACCTGAACTCGGCGGTGCTGCATAGTCATGGAACACAAAATATCAGTAACAAGGAACAGCAGAATATGACAGCATTAGTCATTATGCATGGTGCATTTCGTTCTGGAATTGAATATGCAGAATCCATGCATTGCAGATCTATATTGACTTCCCAAACAAATATATGGATGGTTATATAGACTGCTAGTTGCAGTAATGAATCGTGTGTTCAGTAAGATTCAAAGAACTCCTAATATGTGGTACTTCCATAGTTCAATAATTTCCCAGCAATATTTCAAAAGCCCAAAACAGTTAACATTTTTGGCACCAGCAAAAAAAGAACAGAATGTAAAAGACCTTGATATTTCAAGTGAATTCCGAGTACCTGCAATCCACTATTGCCATCGGGTCCAGGAAGTTGTTTCCTCCGTCCAGCTTCAGCTTCCTGTCCTTTAGCAGCTGCTCTTTGCCTGTAAACAAGCCGTGCACTTGGATTGAATAAGAAATGTCGCAAACAGAAGATTGGTAATGCAGATTCTTAGCATGACATGGTTTCTTGAGAGGGAATCACCTCCTAGCTTCTTCATCTCGAAGCTTAGCATCGTATTCCTTGCTTGGGGGATATTTGGGTAGACTTGATGGATCGCAGGCATAAGGTTTTGTGGTAAAGAACTATAAAAAGAAAACAGATTAACAGCAATGTCACTAAACTTGTATTCTGGATTGAACAGCCAGATCCATACCAATGTTTGGATGTAATAAAAACACATAATCGTAGGAGGCTAGGAGCAGTTTTAGCATCTCATATGCATGTCCAAATGTTTAAGAGTAAATAAGAGTAAAAGCCATTTCTGGCAATGGAAACAAGAGAAAGAACCCCTAGGACCCAAGGCTGCAACTTAGAGAAAAACAAGAAAGAAAAATCACAGAAAAAAGTTGAAAGAAATTATGACAATGCCAAAGTCCATGTTTAGGTAGACTGACAGGGTAAACACTGGATAACTTAGTGCAGGCAATACACCAAACATGCAGATCAAGAAATGGAAGGGCCAATTTAGCACACACAAGAAAGACATGCAGATCAACAAATGTAAGGGCCAGTACTTACTTCACTGTCAAGGGCAGATGCAGCGGTACCCCTATTCCCAGGTTCTACGGCAAGTAGATGGTCCAGAAGTGTTAAAGCAGTAGAGGGGAAGTCCTTATATACATCATTTACACATCGGCGGTACGGATGCTGAGGCTTGAATATGGTAGCTCGGGATAACTTCAAATTAGCCCAAAACTCCTCTGATGGTGAACCACAAAGCTTAAAAATCTTGTGCAACTGTTCCACCTGTATGAGTGAACACAAAAGAACAGACCATTGTAAATTCATATTGATGTTCAAAAATCTAAAACTACAAGGATGTACAACCATTTATCATGAAGATAAAAAGGTTCAGATAATATTATTTACTTCAAACTGGTATTGGTCCATGCAGAAGTAAAAATAGGCCTATGGCTACTCAACATTTATTCTTAATAATAAGAATATGTTGTTAGATACACATACTAAAACACTAATGATGTCTTAGTCCATAAACAACAGGCATCTTGAGCTAAAGATTATATCATTTTCCTTGACATTTTTATTCTTAACTGAAAACACCCTAGTACTCAAAAGAACTCGCTCGCTAAACCTTTTATGCACCAAATTTTTTCTAATAAATAGTGTAATAAAAATAAGAAATGACATATTTGCAGAAATATTATAGCAATGTTTGGCTTATGGCAGGTAGGGAATACTGCATAATTCCTATAATGCAACCATCTGCAAGTTTGATCACAGCAAGAATAGCCAAACAGTACCTCAGTTCGTCCTGGCATGATAGGCTTCCCTGATAGCAACTCAGCAAGAATGCAACCGGCACTCCATAGATCAACAGCAGCACCGTAGTTAGTAGCACCCAACAAAAGCTCAGGAGGCCGGTACCACAATGTTACTACACGACTTGTCAATTGTTGTTTTTGGTTGGGATTAAAGAATGTAGCTAGACCAAAATCTGCTATTTTAAGAATGCCATTATTGTCAAGTAGAAGATTTGCACCCTTTATATCCCGATGCAAAACACCACGGTTATGACAATGGTCAAGTCCAGAAAGTAGCTGTTGCATGTAACACTTGACCTGAAATGACCATTTTTGAAGTGAGAACTTAAACCTCAATACAAATGGAAAGCCAAAGGACAAATCTAGAGGGTAAACCTGAGGTTCTGAGAATTTTAAGCCAGGTGTAGCTGCAAGTCCTGCAAGGTCATGCTCCATGTATTCAAATACAAGATACAAGCTGCTTGACATGCGTGACGTCACCAAACCTTCAAGTTTGATAACATTTGGATGATCAAGCCTTCTTAAGATGTGAATTTCCCTTGCCATAAATCGGACACTCTCAGGGTCCATATTGGCGAACCGAACTTTCTTCAGAGCCACAATTTTTCCATTCTCAAGATCACGTGCTTTATAAACACTGCTATATGTACCTTGTCCTATCTGAAATATTTAAAGATGAAATGAGAAAAGGTCACATAGGATCAGTGGCTCAATACTAGTTCAAATTGTAAAGAACATATTCTGTAACATTGCATTCTATTACAAAAAGTATAAAACAGTTGTATTAAATGTGGTAATTAGTTGTCGTGTAGTAGGAGCAGCATTGATCAAGATGGTGGATGTTTTGTTTGTCTACTTTGTATACTGTGTTAATCTTCCTAGACTTTTGGAGCTAGTAAAGCATTTTGTGCCAAATGGAATAACATGACCAGGTGGTACAAAATAAACATAAAAATGGGTGAGCACTATATTTCTAATGTTGCAATTTGTTTTCTTTCTAACTAGTCCAACCCTCAAGAATGACATTCCAAAATTCTATGAACCCTATAACCATGGTTAGTCCAACACCTATCAAAATATCATAAGCCATTTAAATAAGCAACAACCTAAAAACAGTGATGCCCAATAGGCAATAACTCATAATGATGATCCAGAAGATAGCCAATGGAAACTGTAGCAAAGGATGATAAATTTGTCGCAAAAAATAATGGTCACCACAATTACAAACCTTATCCAACTTCTCAAAAGACTCGGCCCTCCGAGGTTGCCAGCCACGAACCGCCTCTGCAGCCACCTCGGTGAGCCAGCGTGGCCACCCTGCAGCCACATGCTCCCCCTGGACGCCATTGGGCACATCCCTAATCCTTGGTTTGGCCTCCCCCTCCGTCCTAACACCACCACCGCTCCTCGGCTCTTGCTCCACCGCACCATTGACTTGTACATCCGCCGGAGGCCGCTTCCGGTTCCCAGTTGCTGCAGCAACCGCTCTTTCTGCATCAACTGCACCAACCACCAAAGTGGCTGCTGCCTCCACCGGCAATGGCGGCACAGCCTCAACCACCGGTGCTGGAGGCTTCCGGATCAGCCTCGCCGTGCTGGCATCGTTCCCGGCACGGCGTGCGGCGCTTGAGGACGCGGCTGGCACAGCCACCCCTTCCTCATCCTCCTCTTCCAACTCCTCATGCCTCTTGCTGGAACTGTAACTAACCAGGCGCTTCAGCGAGTTGCTCGAGGGCCGCCGGCGCGGCTTGCCGTCCCCATGGTCGTCCCCGCCGTGGAATTGCTTTGAACTGACACAGCCCATAGGACGACGGGGCGATCCCGGCGCGGGACCTCACTCCACTTAGCCCAAACGAAGATTTCAAGAAACCTTCTCCCAGTACGCCCCCCGCATCTGGCCGCGCATCAACAAGATTCAAGGACCCTCATTGCCGGCCGACCGAATTGGAGCAGGAAAGCTGCCCCCCTCCGCAGATCCGAACAGGAATCCCACCGCACGCGCTCCCCCTCACCCCAGCAGTAGCCAAATCCGAACCGCGGAACACGGAGGCGGCGGGCGGCGCCCACCACGAACTGCAACTGGAGAAAAAGAAAATCGGGATCTTTTCCTCCGGTTGCTCCGCCGTAAGCGGCGCTGGGACTGGGGTGGGGCGAATCGGGGTGGGGAGCCTGGGGTTGGGATCAAAACCGAACCTTGCCGCCGGAAATCGCGAGACGTCGGCCCTCGGGAGATCTCCCTCCTCTCTTTCTTGCCGTCGTCAGTGATGGCCTTTTGCTTTGGTCCTTGTTCTGTTTGGTTTTTGGCAAGCACTCGGTCAGTTGGTCTATTTCCTTTTTGTTCGGATTTTTTTCCTCTCTCTCTCTCTCTCTCTCTCTCTCTCTGTCTGTCCCCTGTTTTATATTTACGCAGAAAATTACGTTGGTTGGTGAAAGAAAAAGAGGAGAGAGAACCAGACATTGTCTAGTAGAGTAGTAGAGGAGATGAACTCAGTCAACAGCATGAAAGATTTTGAATTTGATACAAGATTTGCAACTTTGAATTGAGTTGTGATAAATATTCATTTTTATAGGACTGGGAAAATAAAAATTATGTGCAGTCAATTCAATTGCTTAGCTGTGTTAACTTTGATGGCTTATTATGGGTTTGTTTGTCAAACCGCACCTAAGATGTTTCTTCTTGGAGAGAGAAAAAGGTCAAAGGTCTACTCCTCCTATGCAAATGCAAAAAGAGTACGCGTCATGGACTATGGATAGCGTTTGACAAGAAATGGTGGTGGAGAATAATTGAAGGGAGGAACATATTTGCAAATTGCAAGGCATTCATGACATGAACAAGAAAAACAGGAAATTGGCGTCATTCAAGAAAAAAAAATAAAAAAGGAAATCAGTGATTATTGTTGCAATTTAATATATCATTGATTATAAGTTTGAATTGATCTTTTTAGTAACTCCATAATCATTTTTTCATTAGTGATGACAACTCATATATTTAGAGGAGAGCAAGAGATGATGAGGTGGGGCCAATAGCTGAGGTGGTCAATAATCTCAAGCAGCACACGTTTTCCTGTGAGCATATATGCAGCGCACGAATAATAGTGCATTCCTCTCAATTAAAATAATAAATAACGGTACATTCCTCTCACTTTTTTTTAAAAAAGAATAATGATGGTGCATGTGGCCAGACACGCACCGCACTCGCCCCTCGTTTGCTCCTGAGGTGCTGTCACAGGTTGATACGGATAGCAACGTCAAGGTGTCGGCCTCTTGTAGATTTCCACCGGAAAAAGATTGGAGATCGAGGCCATGCAACCACTGTTAAGAAAAGAAGAGGAATTAGTCAAAAGGAAGCTCTATGCACGGCAAAACATGAACAAGATGAGGCGACTGATTCTCCAATCAAAATACCTTAAACGTACGGAAGTTGTTCGGCAGACTTATAAATCGGTGATAAGTTTAAAAATACTATTGAAACAATTGATTTTATGTGAGAATAAAATATTGTTAGCTGATAAGTTCTGAAACAACTTTTTAGCTGAAACGAACAGGTGGCTCTCTTCATCCCAAATTATTGTCATTTTCGGTTTCCGTGCCATAAGTTTGACTTGATTTATAGAAAATACATACAATATTTACATCTCCAAACATATTTGTTAAAAACTAGATTTAAATATCTTTCCGATGATACTAATTATGATACTAATCAATAGTGCTTATTATTTATAAAAATTACTAGCAGTTGTTTCTCGAGAAGCGAAAACAACTGATATTTTGAAATAGAAAGAGTATTTAATTTGTTTTTGCAGTCCCCTGCATATCTAGAAAATCTAGAACAACTTACAGTACACAATCAAAATACTGCAGACACATAAAGTTAACCATTTCTATGTAAAAACTGCTAATTAAAAATATATCTTAAGGCGTCATGCTGGCTTTATGATCAGGCTATTAATTCTTCCCACTGGAGTAATAATGAACGATTGAGTGCATACTTTACATACAGTAGGCTAAATAAAAAAGGTTAATTAGCTCCTACTATTTTCCATATCTCCGTAGCAGGTACGTTTTGTGTACCACTGTACGGTCTTGCAAGTTTCATGACTACCATCTTGGGAGTTGGGAACTGACTAGGGAGTTGGGAACTGACTACACTTTATTTTCGCCTTGTCTGTTTTCTTTTCTTTTCCCTTTTTTGAAAGACCAGTTGCAATGATATCTTTATTTGAGTCTTTGCTTGTGCTTGGAAACCACTCCTTGTGATTGCCCGAAAGGAACCACCACACGTACTATACACACAGCGCCATGAGAATGGATGGTGGATTAAGAAAAGCTAGCTATAGCAACGACTGCATTGCATGCTATGAAATGGTGCCTAATTTTCTCACCAACATGGAAAGCAGAAACAGACACACTGTCAGGTCAGTTAAGTCGTTGCTTTCGGAGGGAGACGTCAGGCCAGTTACACTGAAGCTATCTTAGCTTTTGTTATTAGGGGACTGCAGGGAGACTGATTCTCTCCAATTAAGCAGGCAGGCAGACACCACGGTGACAACTGACAAGGAAGCAACGCCAAGACAGCCGCTCCTGCAGGCCGGCAACTTAATTACTCCAATCCGCCGATGTACATGCTTCAATCGAATAAAATAAAATTTTGTCTTTTCACAATTTTTGCACAACAATGGATAGCATGCATGTGTTTGCATCCATGTATATAGATTGTTCCCTAAAACTAAAAGATGGTGGATATTACGAGGCTCGAGTGTACCTCGGTTGGTTGGTTACATAGGTAGTCAGATAGATTATTCCTCACACTGTGAGATCTGTTCAGTGGAGTCAACTCCTAGACTTGGCATGCTTTTTAACTTGTATGATTTCTTGAACTTATTGGAATGAGAAATGCCACTGTCTATGTAGTGGTTGTACAAGATATGCACATGACGATTTTGCCAATCCAAGGTATGTTTGGTTATTTTCTCAATGTAATTATGGTACACTATTTTTTTCCAGAACATGTCGTGCATGTATTTATGGTACACTAATTTAAAGAGGTGAGTGTGACATTGACATCTATAGTACTGTGTTTTAAAAATATAAGAGAGGTGTTTCGGAAACTCCAAAACCTAGAAGAATCAGACCCTGTTTGGATGTTGCATTTAGAAATTGTACCGTAGTTTAGAACATATAGATAGATATGCAAAACAATATCATCAAGTTCAAAAAGGAGAACAATGCTCCATTCGGAGATGGGCGACCCGCACCCTGACCCCGAACCCCCCGCAAGCGACGCAACACCCACCCCTTCCATCGCATCGATCCAGCCACAACCCCCAAACCCCACCATCGCAACCACAGATCCGCAACCTACCCGCCCTGATCTACAAGATGAGGGGTCGCTCGTCGTCCCTCTCGACAGTTTGGAGAAGATCTCGCAGGTCCAAGTTGCGGACAACAGTATCCCCACGATGAAGGCAGCAAAAGCGTTTCAAATGGAGGAAATCAGCAATAATCAAGCAGAGATTGAAGGAGGAAACGCTGGGATCCTTGCAGACCTGGCCAAAGATATCGAGCTTTTACTCCCGAATCAACCATCAGACAAGGATGCGGCGCCGGAGGGCGCCGTCCTCGCTGTCCTGAGCAGGCACGTGGCTCTGGAAGAACAGATCCTTGCGGATTTGGTTCAGGATATTGATGTGTTGCTGCGGCGAGCTGATGTTGTGCCAGATCTAGTCCAAGACGCCACCAAGCTTCACGCAGAGAGTCAAATCGATGCAGCCGCAGCTGAAGATGGAGAGATCAATGCCCAACGGTCCGATGCCCAACCGGGTAACATTCAACCCTCTCATCCGGCCCCGAAGAAGAGCGCAGAGACCCCAAACATTTCGCCTTCAATCTCCAAGCCGACTACCAAGCACAGGCTTTCCAGAGCGGAGAAGGAGAAGTGGACGGCTGAGCAATCAAGGCAATCTCCAACTATGTCGCCGTGGAAGCCCAACGTCAAGGTCAAGTCGACATCAACTCTGCATTTGGACAGAAGCCTTAGTGGCAGCGCAAATGCCGGAGAGTCTTCAAACCATAGCCGAGCAAACCCCGGGCCATGGACGGAGGTTAAAGGCCCCTACTGGTGGCGCCGAGAGAAGAAAGATTCAAGACCATTGGCCGGCGAGAAGCAGCTTGCAGTTCGCGTTCATGGCACCGAGCGATTCAAACAGCATGCCTATGGAAAATGCTTTAACTGCCTGGCGTCAGATCATCAAGTTCATGACTGCCGCTCGCCCACCTCTTGCTGGCGCTGCAGGGGGCGAGACCATCACGCATTCACATGTCCGAGCAGTATTCAAAAGAACTTAAGGGCCAGAGCACTGGAGAGGCAAGCTCATACTCAACACCAACGTCCAACTCCGCCCAAAGCAACACTTCCCCACCGGCTTCTCCAAGATCCGAGGGCCGCTCCTACCTGGAGGTGGCCCGTGGCGACCCTGCTCCGATGGCCATGGCGGCGTACCCCGGCGACCCAAGAGCCCGTCCGCTGGTCGAGAGGCGTATGCAGCGCCCGCCACCGGGACCATCAAGAGGATGCGAGACGCCCTGCTGGGCAAGGCCGCGGTCTGCTGGCTCGACGGCGACAACCACGACTCCGAGACCTTCCACGTCGGTGACGCGCTCCGGTCCAGGCTGAACATGGACTGGCGCGACTTCCAGGTTGTGAAGCACTTCCCCGAGCAGTACCTGGTGATCTTCGCCGACGAGCATCTCCGCCAGCGCGCAACCCGTCAACAGAGGCTGGATGATGGTGGCAGGACCTTCTACTTCGCAACCTGGAGTGAGGCAAGGGAGGCTGAGGATGCCAAGCTTGAGTTTCGGGTCAACCTCCGCATTGAGGGGATCCCCCCTCATGCGTGGAGTGAGGAGGTGGCCGCTCTGATCCTGGGTCGTTCATGCGCCATCCAGTACGTCGAGGAGCACACTCGTCGCCGGGAGAGAACAAGGACCTACGACCTCTGGGCTTGGAGCGCCAACCCATGCAAGATCCCAAGGAAGGTGTGGCTCACCATTACTGATCCTGACGCCGAGCCACCTGCCGTGGACATCCCTCGACCTCTTGTGCAGGTGCATCACGATGAACCAACTGGACTCAAGCATGCTCTAGTCTACAAGGTGTTCCCTCACGTGGCCATCGTGGACGACCTCTCCTTCATCAATGGGGACGGGGACCAGGGCGGACCACCGAACAGAAAGCCCCGGAGGTACTTTGACTGGAGGTACGGGCAACCCGACAGCCAGGGAGAAATCCGTGGCAGGGATGCTCAGCGCCACCACAGGCGCGACGATGGAGATGATGAGGACCGCGGTGGCCACCATAGGCGCCACAGGAGTGCTTCTGCCTGGGGACGCGTGGTGAGGTGCCGCAACGGGGCTGCAGACTGCTACAGCTCCAACCTGCGCGGCCATGGCTTCAACGGCGGTGCAGGAGGCTCCTTCCGCTCGAGAGGACTGATGTGGGCTCCCAAGAAGGTGCAGAACCAGGCCAAGGTGGCTCCTGCTCCAGGACCAAAGAGTAAGCGAATCAAACATGTATCCTTTGCTGACCCGATTGCATCAGTATTGGGCGACCCCCCCTTAGTTGCTACACGTGAGCCCCCCAGTCCTGTTTCAAAACAAGTTGATCTTCGTGCATTTCCCAAGTTTCGCTCTGGTGCTGTTGACCCAATGTTTGATGAATTCACTATGTATGGTCACGTAGGGCTCTTGGGGAAGATGAGGCACGACACCATGGTGGGCACCAAGACTGCTCTGCATCCCAGGATAGGAATGGACAGCTCCTCGACTTTGACTGTAAGCATTGCATCTCCTGTTTTGTCTCAGTCAGATAAGATTGATGTGTCCTTGCACAAATCAATTCCTGAAATTATTATGGGGGATACTGTCAATCTGGTAGATGCAAACACTTCACTAAGACCTTGCACCACCGACCATGCGAGCCCCAATAGAGAGTTCAGTCTAAACTTCGCTTCGAGTGATATGCATAGTCTTACAATTACCCACTTAGTTGAGGATCAGTTACAACACGAAAGCTCGCAGAATATAGATCAAACCCCACCTCCAGTACAAGTGATCCAGCAGGTGGATCAAAATTTGACCGAGGCCCATGATCCCATAATACCTACCCTACCACAACAAGAGGATCATCCCTCCGAGATTCCACCGATTGGGATAGAAGAAAATATAGGAAGCACAGTGGGTAGTAGCGAGGCAATCACTGACCCTGTAGAAATTTTCTTGCAAAACATTTCAAACCCGCTTGATCAACCCTTGCTCCCTAACCCAATGCCCAACCCAGTGCCTGTTCAGCCAAACCTAGTTGACGAGACTGACTGAGAACTCGCAGCGAAGAAGTATTCGCCTCGCAAAGAAAGCACAATCCAGGGTTGGAAAACATACAATGCAGATCGCTCAAGATCTTCTCTGCCAAAAGTTGGGTGATTTGGCTGAGACAGCCCAGCCTCAGAGTGTGCCTAACTTTGAAACTTTTTCGCAGCACCTGGACAAGCCCCTCAACAAGCAAGAGATGGAAGCCCTCCAGATTCTGGTGGAGCATGGCTCCAAGGACAAGAAGGTTGGCAGCGTCAGAGCCACGGTCGCTGCAGGCAAGACGGTGGCGGCATAGGCGCATCATGGCTGCTGGGATAGTAGGGAGTGTCCCCTTTGTACTCTCTACTCGTCATTGACGGACAGGATCATGGGGAGATCTACTGGTCGTGTGGTAGTTTAGTTTGGGCCCTGCGTGGCCGAGTCAGGGCACAGTTGCCCTTGTATCGAACGAGACTTTCGTCACCTCTGCCTGCTGGCTATGTAGCCCTCGGCATCAGATTTGCATTGTGTTGGCCTGCTGGCTTTGTTGCCTTCGGTCAACCCCATTTGTCGTTTCAGATCTGCTGGAAGTGTAGCCTTCAGTCTGTGTTTAGGAGAGACCTTGCATGTCTGCATCTCCTTTGGATTATGGTAGTGGTTATCAGGTTTTATGGCTCAAAAAGATTGCTCAATTCTCTGTTGGAATGTTAGAGGACTCAATGACGGGGCCAGAAGAACAAGTGTGCGAAACCTCATTAGTTCATCTGGGGCAACAGTTGTCTGCCTACAGGAGACGAAGATTGAGAACTGGAACAGGTTGCTCCTCAATGAAACGTTAGGCCCAGAGTTTTTGGCAAACCATGCTATCCTCCCAGCAGTCGGGACTGCTGGGGGTATCCTGCTAGCAGTGTCGGAACGCTATTTTCAGATGACACCAGTACTGACCACGGAACACTCCATCTCTGCGAGAATAACTATGCTACAGGATAATATTTCATGGTGCATCACAGGGGTTTATGGCCCACAAACCGATAACGAAAAAGTGGCGTTTTTGCAAGAAATTTCAGATCTCAAGCCACAGATGGAGGCAAGGTGGCTAGTTCTAGGAGATTTCAATCTGATATATCGGGTTCAGGACAAAAACAATCAACGTGTAAACATTAGGCTGCTCAACAGATTTAAGACAACCATTGACAACTTACAGTTGGCGCCTCTAGAACTTCACGGCCAACGATTCACTTGGTGTAACGATCAGGAAAATCCGACTATGACTAAAATTGATCACTTCCTAGCATCGGTAGAATGGCTTGAAACTTTCCCGAGAACTGATTTGCAGGCGCTGGCCTCACTAGGATCGGACCATTGTCCTCTGTTCTTGCAAGGGGACACGGCTTTTGACTTCTATCGTGGTTTTCGTTTTGAAGCGTATTGGGTTAATATGCCAGACTTCCATGAAACGGTGAAAGGAGCATGGGACCAACCAGTAAATACTCAGAACGCAATGCTTCGGATGCACGTGAAGCTTCTAAGAGTCGCACGGGCTCTAAAGGTTTGGAGGAGATTGCAATTCAGTGAATGGAGACTAAAGACGGCCCTAGTGGAAATCATCCTGCTAGAATTGGAAAAGGCACAGGAAAGGCGTAGTCTTTCTATGGAGGAACAAGAATTTAAAAAATTTCTCAAAGCAAAATCGCTTGGGCTAGCAGTAATACAAAAGGCTAAAGCAAGACAACACTCCAGACTAACTTGGATTAGAAAAGGGGACTCCAATACTAGGTCGTTTCCACATCCACGCCACTGCCAGAAGAAAGAAAACATATATTAATGCGCTTACAACTGATACTGGAATTGCAGCCTCCCAGGAAGAGAAAATAAAAACTGCAGTAGACTTCTTCAGTAAAGCGGTTGGAATGACAACGCCCAGAACTTGCAGAATTAATTGGGAGGCTCTGGGGTACACAAAGCACAACCTGGATGAGTTGGATATGCCTATTACGGAAGATGAACTGATCCACATTATTAAGGAATTACCTGCAGAAAAGGCCCCTGGGCCAGATGGTTACATTGGGCTGTTCTACAAAAAATGTTGGGATATAATCAAGCATGATTTAATGGAGGCAGTCATGGGATTCTATAGCCACAAGACCTCAAAGATGCAATTGTTCAACGAAGCCAATATCGTCCTAATACCCAAGAAGCAAGGGCCAATGGTCATGGCTGACTACCGGCCCATCAGCTTGATCAACAGCCTAACAAAGGTGATCACAAAATTATTAGCTAACCGTTTGGCGCCTCATATGAACGATTTAGTTTCTCAAGCGCAGAATGCATTTATAAAAAAGAGGTGTATCCATGACAACTTCCTGTATGTTCAGCGAGTAGTTCAGCTACTGCACAAGAAGAGACAACAGGCGCTGTTCATCAAGTTGGATATTTCAAAAGCCTTTGACACAGTTGGGTGGCAATATCTATTGGAAGTGCTAGAGGCCTTGGGATTCAGCACCAAGTGGCGCAACTGGATTTCTGATCTCCTTAGATCATCTTCATCAAAGATCCTGGTAAATGGGGAACAAAGCTGCAGTATTCCACATGCAAGAGGCCTCCGGCAGGGAGACCCTCTATCGCCACTCCTTTTTATCCTCGCCATTGACCCACTTCAGAAAATAATAGAACGTGCAGCACAGCAAGGTCTCCTTCAACCTGTCCTACCGAAAGCTGCGAATCTAAGATGCTCTCTATATGCAGATGATGCGGCTCTTTTCGTTAAACCATCCGCCACTGAGTTATCAAACCTACAAAAAATCCTAAAATTCTTTGGGGACTGCTCTGGACTGAGAGTTAACTTGAGCAAAACTGAAATTTTTCCGGTCCGAATGCAGCCAGAGGAAGTTCAATGCCTCTTACAAAATTTCCCAGGAAACATAAAATCGTTCCTGGGTAAATATTTGGGTCTACCACTACATACAAGGAAATTAAGGAAAATAGAAGTCCAGCCCTTGATTGACAAAGTGGGAGCAAGGTTGCTAGGATGGAAAGGAAAATTTCTCTCATCTGCTGGGAGAGAAACCTTAGTGAAGACGGTTCTTTCCTCTCTGCCAATTTACCATTTAACCGTCTTCCAAGCACAAAAATGGTTATTTAAGAAGATTGACCAGATGCGCCGAAGTTTCTTATGGCGAGGTGAGACCCCAGATAAAGTTTGTGGTGGTCACTCACTCATCAACTGGCCGACCACATGTTCACCGAGAGACAAAGGAGGGTTGGGCGTGCTGGATTTGGAGAGATTCACGAGAGCCTTAAGACTGCGGTGGCTTTGGTTTCAATGGAAACAGCCAGAACGGGCATGGAACAAGCTTGAGGTGCCTTGCGATGCAATAGATAGAGATTTATTCAATGCTTCAACTGTAGTCTCAATAGGCAACGGGAAAAAGGCTATGTTCTGGACAGCAAGCTGGTTAAATGGTGCGTCGGCAAAATCTATTGCACCAAACTTATATCAGAAATCAAGAAGGAAAAAGTTCACGGTTTTTCAGGGTCTGTCCAATCACAAATGGATCGATCATATCTTCCCCCCGGAGTCCCCTCAGGAAGTAAGAGAATTTATCAACCTTTGGGAGGCCATTGCTGCGAACCCGACTAACACAATGGAAGAGGACAATATACGGTGGCGATGGACAGAAGATGGGGATTTCTCTACAAAATCGGCTTACCAAATTCAATTCACCGGAAGATTTTCAAAAATCAAAGTCACACCCATATGGAAGGCAAAGGCTGAACCCGGATGCGGTTCTTTGCGTGGACCCCGCTGCATAAAAAAGATTCTCACAGCTAACAATCTTCTCAAACGGGGTTGGACGGATGATACGGATTGTAGGCTCTGTGGCGACGAGCTGGAGACCCCCCGTCCATCTATGCAAGGACTGTCCTTTCACTAAGGAAGCTTGGGAGATCTTAAAACAGTGGCTACACCTAACACCAATTCAGTATGTAAACAGCAATGGATCTTTATATAACTATTGGTGGAGATGCAGAAGAAAATTTGTCAAGAGAGATAGGAGGAAAGTGGACGGTATCTTCATCTATTTTTGGTGGAACATTTGGAAAGAAAGAAACAGACGTCAATTCCAACAAAGGGCACTCAATCCAAGTCAAGTAGCCGGTCTTTGCAAAGATGACATATCACAGTTTGGATTCGCGATGGAGTCAACATCTCGTTCAGCTGGTGGTTAGGTCTCCTTAGCAGTCGGAGTGCCCTTTTGTGGTTTTTTCTTGTTCAGGTGCTAGGTTTATATAAGGTTCCTGTTTTTTTCGCAGGTTACAGTTGTTGTATATCTTTTCGGTTGGCCGAGGCTTGTAAGTTGTTGTAAAGTTCTTTTTATTTTTCTATCGTCTAATAAAATCTGCGGCAAAGCTTTTGCCGTCCGTTCTAAAAAAAATTATGCAAAACAATGGTTTTGGGAATAAAATATCTAGAGTGAAGTTTATAGAACTTCAAAAAAGACTAGTTTTATCATTTACATGGTTTTCAAAACTATAAAATTTATCGCAAGCAAAGACTTTAGGCACTTTAAAACTATAACTTATTTATAATCATAATATTTTTTAAAAAAAACTGTAAAAATATTTTTGCATCATAATAGGACCTCAATGTTACATCTTACCTAGACTGATTTGCGTTTTAACCCCTCTGGATTGGAATTACGGTTTGTTCAATTCCTTTTTCCAATCATCCGTCGTATTAATTTTCATTGGCTCATTGGTCGTAGCAAATAAATGCAGCATGCTGACCTAACAAAATTGCTAGCATCGTCATCAGCAACTAACCAACCATACATCATTTCCTCAACCTACCACGTACCGTGCACATGCGTTCGTCGACCCCATGTCTCACCTTCGTGAAGGGAAGGATCAACCCGTAGGTTTAGGCTCACAGACAAGATATTACTACCATCGTTCACAAAAAAAAAAAAAAAAGAAGTATAGCATCCGTTTCCATTAAAGTAGTACAAATTTAACCTAGTTTAAAGTAAATAATATTCGTATTTATATCTTCAAATCAGTTTATTATGAAAATTTTCATAATCAATCTAATTAAGAATAGTTTTATTCTAGATCATAAATGTTCGTATTCTCTGCTTCATGAATATACTTTTTTTTAGTAATTTAATTTGTTAGTAGCAAGATATGAGCTAACCTATTATAGTCGGCTAGTTGACCTTCGTTTAGATCCTCCAGATAAGTAGTTGTATGTAGCTTAGGGAAACCAATTGAAATCTTTTTATTAGCTAGGTAATAAACTATTAGTAGATATTTAGATCCACTAGTGCTAACTTTAGCAGCTAACAATTAACAGTAATAGATTCAAACGAGCTAAGACAAACCTTTCGCAATCGGTTAGTCTACCAATGCGTAACTTGCCTATGATTATAATTTCATACATATGACTAAAATATTACGTAAGAATTTTTTTTTGTTAAAACATCATTCCAACAATGAAATAAGCATTGTAAATAAAGTTGAAGGCCATTGCTACAAAGCGCGGAGAAACATAGGAGGAATATTTTGCACCATCTCTTACCACTACCATAAACAGTAGGACAAAGGTAGCATTGGAACGTAATGCAATTTGCCTATTTCTTTCTGAACAGAAGACAACAAAGAAAATTTTGAAAAACCAAAGTTGTTCATAAATTTATATTCTTGGAATGCCTATTCTGAACAATGCTACCTTTGTCCTACTCTGAACAATTTTTACCACCAGCATAAAACAGTATTTCTTTCTGAACATAAGACGATATTTTTCGAACACGACGAATAAGATGCAATGATATTGTGTAGTAGTATATTTACGAAGTACGCACAAGATCATCCCAGGGCGGAGTCTCTCTCTCTCAAAAAAAAAAAAAAAAAAAAAGTTGTTCGTCAAAACCAAAGTTGCGGCCGACCGAAGGCGATAAGGATATTCTGGGTCGCAATTCAATCGGGCCCAATCTCACCACGGATCATCAAGCATATAAAAGCCCACGTACTCTCTGATTGAGCTGGCACCCGCAAGATCCGCCCCATGTCTGTGTGTCTCTCTCTCTCAAAAAAAAAAGAAAAAAGAAAAAAAAACCTGTCCCATGTGTACACGTGAACTATGCTGGTGCAAAATTGCGAGAGGATCCTATTGTATCCTCACATGTCAGTGACTCAGCATAACGTGCCATCATAGGCCCTAGCCCTACTTGTCAGTGACTCAACGTCAATGCAATGCACCCAGCAAAATTGCTGAGCCTCAGCAGAGTTTCGACCTGCAAAATTGCTTTGAACCTCAGCAGAGTTTAAGCAACAGATGTAAGAGAGTCGACAGAAACAGTCCAGACACTTGATTCAGATGGCGAGACATATTGACACTGTAGCAGTCTGACAACATGGTGACGAGAGCCTATTTACGAGCATTACAAAAACGAGAAGCACACACAGCAGCATTGTCTCAACTTGTGTGCATCTAAAGGTTACAGCAAAGCACCTGACCCAAAACGTGCATCCCCGGCGCAGCGCCATGCTGCCAACCATGAACAGAACAAATTGCTTCAGAAAACATTGGCCGCAAAACTATCACTGCATTCTGAATTCACCAACATCAACATATGCAGGGGTTCATTCTTGACAGAGGTGGTCTGCTTGAGATCTAAATTTTCATCAGTTCCTGAAAAGAATTCAGACAATTCTGATTCACTTTCCGGGGCTCTTTAATGGTTAATAACTCAAGAAAATTGCAAGTTCTTATTCCAACATCAAGTGTACTTATTTTATTCAGAAGTTCAGTTTGATATATGCCAATTATCTTCGCTTCAGCTTAGAGCATAGAACCAAAAAACAGTATGGCTTGTTAGACAAAAGGCCAACAAATAGATAAAAAAAAACCTGTTCCTTCTGCTTCTGGATGGAATCAATCTTTTTCATGTACTCGTCTGTGACTTTCTGCAGAATTTGCACAAGAAAAGTTAGCCCCCGCCACATCTAACAGTAAAGCTTTCCAAGGGATATGAACATCATTGGGGATCTATGTGCAACTACAGGAAGAAAAGTCAGAAAAAGCATCCTCACTTGTAGATCAGCTGATAAATCTTTCACATTATCTTCAGAAAGCTTCTTTTCCTACATAAGCAAGTGCAGTATAAGAGATTATGAGTTTTATTACAAAGTTATGACAGCCAACATGGACAAGTGACAAATGAGAAGAGCAACCTTCTGTAGTTTATCATAAGCTTTGATTGCATCTCTTCTTATGTTCCTTATAGCAACCTACAAAAAATTCATTCATTGATACCATATTCATTATATAGTCCAGACATGATACGATAACAAAGTGATATTTATGGGTAGAAAATAGAAACAGTTAGGTAAAAAAATGTCCAAGTAAGAAGATAAAAAGGCAATATTGGAAGCAAAAATATAGTGAGAAAGATCAAAAGATAAAACTTGGGATAATACCTTGCCATCTTCAGCTAATTTAGCTACTGTCTTTGTTAATTCCTGCAGAAACATCAAACATTCAGAAGGGTATCGAAGTGCTCCGAATTTAAGAATGAGCGAAGCAAAGATATAAAAATGTTTACTACTTATCATTAGACAAAGAACATAGCATTAACCATTTGAATACTAATCTAGCATGAACAAAATGCCAAAACCCATGCCAGTGGGCTACTCAGTTCTATGCCAGGCCTAGTTGGTCACTGAGACATTCTTTTCAAAATATAGCCAGAGCTGAACGGACCAGGACAGCAGACTAAATTCAATGGACAGGTCAAATTTATCAATAAAGGCAGGCGGGTGTGATCCCACAAGATTTCGAAACCATTTGATACAGACAAAATAAGTAGGTTTGCAGATATAATTGGTTTCAGATATAATTTACCAGACTGTTCGAGAAAAGATACAAATTACTTAATGACTCCTATTAGAATGAGCATAAGAACTTTACTTATATTATAGAAAGCAAAATTTATTTCTTTATTAACCAATTATACATGTTTAAGTGATAGTTTCTGCAGTTATTTCAACACAATATAGTCTTGAGACATATGGAATATATGGTAGCATTTGTAAATTCTGGGGTTTTAATGAATCTGCAATTTGCAATAACAATTCTGAAGGTTCAAGAAAAGATTTCCTGACAAAACAAAAACGTACCAAATGTAATGCACATATGAATTTACAAACAAAAACCTTTCTGCGATCAGATGTCAATGGTGGGACAGTCACTCGTATCACTTCTCCATCATTGCTTGGTGTCACACCAAGGTTTGCAGCAACTATCGTTTTCTCAATAAGCTTGAGGCTGCACAGTACATGGGTGTGATTACATAGGATGAAAAACTCAACATTGCCTTTGGAAGGTTAATCAGTATAAGCTTACCTTGACTTGTCATACGGTTGAATAAGAAGAGAAGTTGCATCTGGAGTGCTTATCTGTGCAATGCTCTTCAAGTTCACTGGAGTTCCGTAGTACTCAACCTGCAAGAAACATTTATTCAATCTTAGTTGAATAGAACAATCTTAGTTGAATAGAACAGTACAATCATTTCCAGTAGTCTCTGTGCACTGTAGTTATATCAGCCACAAAACTATGCTTTGCTAAAATCAGATCAGGATTTTTTATTTACAGCTACTGAACTATGGGAAACACTAACATTGTACACAGTTTCAGCTAAGCAGGAAATCAAACAAAATGCATGCAGAATGGAAAAGTCATGAAGATATGTCCAACACACATGCAAAATTACTTCATCATAATAAGAGCAAAAAGAACAAGGACGAGTCCTCAAACCTCAATCCTGTCAAGCATGGCCGGGTTTGCACGCCCTGTCCTCACAGTGTTGAAGTTAGTTTGGACTGTTTCAATTGCCTTCTCCATCTTTTCTTTCTGAAGACAAATAATACCAGCAGCCAGTTAAAATGAGAGGTGCAAAACCTGACCAGGCAAAATGGTATTCCAAATACAGAGCACACTGTTACATACAGCTTGGTCTTCGATGAGGGATTTCTCTGCTTCGATTTCTTCAATAGTGGCATGCGTCAAAACTGCTCTGATAACATGAGAATCACAGGCTAATGAAAACTATGATGGTCCGTAATACAGAACAGATGTCTATATGTGTAACCACTCGCCTCTTGTCCGAGCGTCGAAGCACCAGAGGCATGCCAGCGAAGTCCACTGGTCCAGCCTGAAGCCTCGCAGGGTTTGTGGAGGAGTAAACCGCGACGGATTGCTTTGGCAAACAACCACAGCCTGTAAAGTAGGACATCTGTCGTCAAGAGTTTGCCATATTATTGGTTTTTCATGGCGCACACTGTTAACTGAACACCCAGACAACATGAGAATCGAGTAGTGCAATGCAATCCTCTGTAGACCATAATTAAGCACATTTAGGGAGAACTACTATCTACAAAAATCAACAAATTTGATCAGCATAGCCCCTCTGTTTGTGGAAAGGCTTAGCAGCGGGTGTCAATTGTACGGCATCATTATCCCAGAAGCATCTTAGCAGGACACAACTACCTTAGCAAGTGCCAACTATTCGACGGCATTATCCCCAAAGCAGACGGAACTGCGTATATTATCAAACGCGAGTACGAATTCTGTTCGTGCAGCGCAAGCAAATAAACATAACTAGAGGGTTAGTGTCCAACGTTCCAGTGTTCGGCTCATTGCCGAAACTACTCCGCGCAACCCGGGAGGCGGAGGGGGGAGGGAAGAGGAAGGAGGGAGGGGCGGACCTGGGCGCTGGTGGAGGCTGCGCGAGAGGGCGCGCAGCGGGGAGGAGACCGCCGCGGGGGAGACGCCGTGGAGCGCCATGCGAGCTGGTGTGCGGGTGGAGCAGTGGGGACGAACGAGACGAAGACGAGAAGAGCGCTGTGGATAAGACGAAGGCCATATCCGGAGAAGTGGGCCGAACTGGGCCGTTTGGGCCAGATCTCCTCGGACGAGATAGCCCATCAAAGCCCACCCACGTTCGGCCCGGCCCACCAGCCGCCAACCTCACCGTCTCATCTCATCTTCTTCCTCCTCCCGAACCCGAAGGCAGGCGAAAGACAAGGCAGACCAATCGGGAGGGAAGCGAAGCCAGGCCACAGGGGGGAGGGGAGAGGCGGCGAGGGAGGATGGGGCGGAAGCGGAAGGAGCTGCTGTCGTCGGCGCCGTGGCGGACGGGGGAGGCGGCGGAGGACGAGGACGCGGCGAGGATGAGCCGCGAGGGGAAGGTCAGCGTCACCAGCAACCCCGGGGAGACGCCCACCATGAGCGTGCCCCGGAGCAGGCGCCCGGACCTCGACCTCGCCGTCGACGACTTCGAGGAGGACGAGATCGACCCCGAGCTGCGATACTCCTTCCAGCGGAACAGCAGGGTACCGTATACGCCCACCCGACCATCGCTTTTTTGTGGTTCTCAATGATTTCCCTTGCTCCTGCTCGGTGTCTTGCTCGGGGGTGGTGCTCCACGGATTGTTAGCTTCCTTAGGCCACCCTCGCAGTTGTTGGGGGATTGTTTCCCAGTCCCTGGAACAATCGGCAAGTTCAGAATCCTTAAACTGTGTAGCAAATGCACCAGTATTCTCGGAAATTGAATTGCTTTGGTTCAAAAATAAATAAATAAATAATAATAATAGTAAAAAATGCACCGGGTCATCGAGAACAGCATTGGCAGTTTGTAAACTGCAGTTGCTGAAGGATAGGATTATGCTAATTTGTTACTTTCATGGTGCCAACCGTATGAAACAAATGGGGAAAGTGCACTAATTCTTGAGAACAGCATTGCAAGTTTGTAAATTACAGCTGCCGAAGAAACCATAGATGCTAGTAATGAAAAGGCTGTGTCCAGTAATGCTGATGCACCACTACAGCATGGTACAAGTTGCAGTTAAAACTCGCACGTTTATACTGAATTTGTTCATTACAGCAGCTTCCAACCATCTTGCTACTTGCACCATCCCACCATCAGAGCCTCAAACCATGAGTGCTGTTTTTGCAAGCCCTCCCATCCCATTCATGTGTGCTCTTACACACGTGGATTGAGCAAAAGCCAAAACAGAGTAAGGACGCGAAAGTCATTCAACACAGTTTGTGCATCAGGCACTGCATGACTGTGATGCATAAGTTTCATAGCCTGAAACAAAACTAGGTTGATAGCACAAGGACACCGCTTGTCCGGTACATCATGCCACTGCTTTCATGACATGGTCCTTCATCTTTGTATTTGTATTTGGCTCTGGACACTGAACCTGGACAAATAAATAAGCAAAAAAAAAAAGGGGGGATGATACCCCTATTTTTAAGCCTTACACTTCTCTTGAATGGATTATTATTCTATAGCAAATTTAATTCTTGATTAGCACAATAATAAACGTCTTTTCACTTTTTGCTCAATTATTTGACATTAAACTGGATGTTTTGCAGTTTCTGAAGAGAGTTTTTAGTGTGGACACACTTGTCAAACCTCTCCCTCCTGTAATGGCATACAGTGTATCCCGTAATATAAACTTTTTCTTCCGGATCTTCACACAGTTCTGGGGTAAGTTATGACGATAGAAGATCATAGTTCATATTGTGTTGGCAACTAGGCTTCATTGGTTTCATTCTTCTCATCTTATTCACCCTTATTTTTATATATATGTCATTTCAGTTTTTTAGTTGCCTCATTGCCTGAAAATGTTTTAACTTTTGCAAATGAAGAGTAGGGTGCTGATATATCCTCTGAAGCTGAGAGCACCTTGTAATATCTGCTCTTCTGAAGAATCATCCACCTGTAGTACCTGCATGCTGCCTATTTTTCCTAGTACAAACAGTGGCAGAGCTTGACTAAACAATAAAGAAGAAAGGGGAAAAGAGAAGGGGGGGGGTGGTGGGGCAGTCCATATTGTTGATGTCTAAACATCCATGAACAGTACAAAAATTATCATTCGACCAGTGGAGATTAAGTTGGGCAACAGGGGGGGGGGGGGGGAGAGGGTGGGGTGGTGTATGGCCCATCTTGGCATCAACTAAGTCCTCTCCGGCCAGTAAACAATGGCAGTAGAGGAGGGCTAGTCTCAACCTAGTACTCCTCCCTCCTCTCGTAGGTGATAATGGTATTGATGTCCTTCTCCAAACCTCAAGAAAAAAAACGTCTACTAAAATAGCAATAGCATCAATCCAGCTGGATCATTGTTCTTGGATCAACAAAGAATCTAGCTTAACTTATGTGACGCTCCTTCAACTTGTGTCCTAGTTCAAATTAGGCACCATCAATTGATTTCTCTCGCTAAATCTTGTGCTGCATATCTTGCAGATGAAGAAGGAATTGCCAATGCACAGAAGTCCCTTGGACTGGGGAATGATGATGGCTCTCGCCGAATGCGCTGATTGTAGTCAAACCAAGTTTCTATACTTAGTTCATAACTCTTTGTCCTTAGACACCGAGTTCAGAACTCTGTCCTTAGACATTGGAGATCTGCTTCAAAAGACAGTGCGTGGCGTTTGTTAAGTTTGGGTTGTAGTTTTGTTTATTCTAGTGTTCGTTTCATGCATTTTCTGCTAGTAAAACTAGCCGTACCATATATTTAAATTACAGATCTTGTCTGTGCAAAGTCTGCTCTGCGTGTCAGTTCGTTGAAAGGAGACGTATCATTTCATTCATTTCATTGAAAGGCGAAGAAAGAGTCGTACATGGACCTGAACGCACAACCCCCGTTTCAGTTTAGAACTTGAACAACATTGAGTGAATTGTGGTTTGTGGCTATATCTTGAACCGGATCATCTACCAATGCCATCACAGCTACCAATTCTTGTCAATATATCCATTATGCTACAGGTCTGATGTCTGCAGCCATTAACCTGTCGAGCATGAGAATGGTACATTTGAAAAGGCCAACGGGGAGTTTCGTTCCTATCAACCGAAAAATAGAGGAGACACATGAAACTCCCAAGCCAATGGAACGAAATACCTGTTCAGGCTCATAAACTATATCCACTTCAACAGTTCCATTGCATACTGGTCAAAAATGAACTTGAGCATATCTTTTCCTGCTTCCTTCTCTTTTTTTTTTTCCGTTTCTTTTATCCTTCTCTCTATTCCTCAAAATATACTGAAGAAAAGCAAATCTTGCTGAGCACATTTATTGGACCAGGAAGACTTTCTGTTTGGAACCCATAAATTATGTGCATCTATACGTATATAGATTCATGGCTATCGGCTAGGGATCACATAGAGCAAATACAGAAGGCATTTTACTTGATTTGGCGCATCTTTGCATTGTACTAACTGACCCTGCAACATGACAGTCTCTGCATTGGCTGCTTCCAAGAATCAGAGCCAAAGGGAGCCAACATGACAGGCTCTTTTTCAGGGGTATTTCTTGTCACTTCTTGTACCTCGGCTCTTAATAGAGAATTGAGTTCAGGGCAACATGGCAGACATGAGAACATGCTCTCTCACATTGCTAATTTGACTGCATCATTGTTCTTAGATCAACAAATCTAGCTAACTTATGTGATGCTCCTTCAACTTGTGTCCTAGTTCAAATTAGACACCATCGATTTATTTTTCTCTCACCGAACCCTGCGTCGCATATCCTTCTGATGAAGAATGGATGATGAAGAATGGGTGCACTGATTGTTGTAAAATCAGGTTTCTTTGAGTTCACAACTCTGTGCTAGACACTGGAGATCTGTTATGTGCTTCAAAAGACAGTGTATGTAGTTTATTCTAGTGTTACTTTCATGTACTTTCTGCTAATTAAACTGGTTGTACCTATATTTAAATCTCAGATATATATACTCGCAAAATCTGCTCCTATTTCTGTTTAGAACTCGAACAAAGTTGAGTAAAATGTGGATCAGTTACCATATGCTAAATCAGATCTACCAACGCTGCTATCACAGCTACCAATTCATGCAAATATCAATTACGGTACAGGTCTGATGACTGCAGTCATTAACATGTCAAGCACGAGAATGGTAAAAGTGAAAAGGGACTGTCACCATGCTTGCTTATGGACATTTGTTAGGCAAGTTCCAGAGAGCTTCATTCTTCTCACCCAAAAACTGACAAGAGACACTTGAAATGAACTCCAAGCCAATGGAATATTTTACCTGTTTATGGTCATAAAATATGTCCAGTCCAACAGTTCCACATACTAGTCAAAAACGAAAAAAGACGCATCTTTTCCTTTTCTATTTCTCAAAATTATATTGAAGAAAAGAAAATAAGGTTGTGCACATTTGTTGGACCAGGACGTCTACCTAATTTTGAACCCACAAACTATACGCATGTATACATACACTGACATACAGATACATCTATACATGGGATCATAGCTTCCAATCATCTCCTGTTGTGCATGCATACTGTACATATAGGAACGCATGCATTTTAGTTGATTTGCCACACCTTTGTATTGTATTGTACTAACTGACACTGCAACTTAACGGGCTTTGCATTGGTTGCTTTTGATGTTCCAAGATTCAGAGCAAAAGGGAGTGGTCCTGGACGCCTTGCCGCTCGCCGCCTTTATCCAGGAAAGGCCGCCCTGCCCGTCTTTGTTTCTTTGCAGCGGTTGGCGGCTTCAGTTCTTTTCTTACAGGGGTACTAATTTGTACCTCTTAGCACACATGACACAAAGAATCAAAGTTCAGTGTAACATGGCAGACATGAACAAGTGCTGAGTCACATTGCTCACCATTCTGTTCTGCCACTAACATGATGCCAAGCTTTCTGTTTGTTAAGTGACATATATAAGGATAGGCATGACATATATAAGGATAGGCATAGGCTAGGATAAGCTTTCATTTTCAGCGTGCATTTTCAGTAGTTTCTGTAACTCCTATATCTATCAAATTTCAAGAGAAAAAAGCAAGATATCATAGGTTGGGTCCATCAGTGGATATGGGTTTATTACCGAACAACGACTTCTTGCGGTAGCAAAGAGGATTTTTGTGTCAGAGCAACCTCCAATGATTGAGCTCATGGAGTGATAGTAACAAATTAATCTGAGAAAAAAAAAAGGAGAGTAAAGTGTCCAAGTTCGGTTGTGATATTGCTTCATAAGATGCTCCATTATATTAAAGCCTCCAAACTATAAGAATCTCGGGGGAATTCGTTAAATGGACTAATTTGTGCGGCTAGGCATCCTAGTTATGAAATGAGCACTAATGCAGTTGTTATGATTGACACAGATTTATAGTATCTTATACAACTAACAACTAGATTTCCAACCTAAGGTAGAATATATAAATAAAAGCATACTGTTGCCATGGGACCATATGAACTCTACTTTGAGGATATATGTAATAGATTTGAAAGCTGCTTTAATCTGATGATGTTACCTAATATGATTGGCTGGAGTTCACTCGTGATTCTCTGTGGCAGTTTCGTGTATAATAAGACTGATATTTTAGTAACCTGGTAGTATCCTTTTTTTTTTATTGAAGCAATCATTTTGTTTGAAGCAGTAAAGTACCTGGCACTCAGTTTTAGTACCATGCATGTGGAGCCAATGTTATATTCCATGGTGACTAATTTTTGGAGAGAGAGAGAGAGAGAGAGAGAGAGAGAGAGAGAGAGAGAGAGAGAGAGAGAGAGAGAGAGAGAGAGAGAGCTTACTAAATATAAAAGGCAAAATTACAATCTCGGCCACCTCGCATCTTTTTGAGAAAATATGCTCTACTTCAAGTTTAATATCATCGAAATATATTCCTCCGAACAATCTTCTTCTTGGTGACTCTAGTTATATGTGTGACAGTCTTCTTCTTGGTGACTCTACTAGTTATATATGTGTTTCAACCAATTAGTTAACATATAGATTGGGCGTTTGCTGCTCAATATTTGATGGATAAAAAGAACAATCTAGCACAATAACATATATATCCTTGGCTATCTAAGGCCATTGTAAATCTTTCACTGCAAAAGGAACATGCTATGCTGATTGATAGAGGGCATTGAAAATTAAACAGCTAGCATCTAAAAGGTCTCAAGTGTCACAGACCAAACATGCATGGAGATGACAACAATATTTCTTTTAAGAGCGTCCAATGAGCACTCACTCACTCTCCCTTTGGGGTTGCTTTGCCTTCTTCCATTAAGGAAAAGCCAATTGGAATCAGTTCATGCTTTATGCCCCAAACCACTAGCTATATAGCATAGCATCCCACAAGGAGATGTCTCCACTTCTCCAGTGCCACCAGGTGGCACCCTCTCCAGGCTGCAGCACCCTTTCCAGGCTGCAGCATATTTCAGTGATGAATCTGGACGACATCTGGATTCATATAAACTGGTTTCTTGTCATTTCTTTCTGCTTAGTTTGGGCAGTTTTGGAGGACTCTCCTGTCTCTACCATCAGCTCAGTTTAACAGATATCAGTGCTGTAAATGAAGATGAAAGTTTATTAGACTATTGTACTTCAGTGATAACTTTTTGTGATTCATGATGACTCGTTTTAGAGAGTATAGACTTCTATATCTAATAAAGGTCATGAAACCAACCAATGAATCCCCAGGGTCATCAATATCTCTTCATCCAGCAGCTAAATCCAAAGATACATTTCTTAAACACTTGCCGTTTAGTTTTCGAGGCAGTTGTAGATCTATTTTTCTGAGAAGTGTAGATTACTATTGAATTAAGAACTACTTCAATTATCTGCCTTTACTTTCAAAAATAAGAGCTACTTTATGCTCATGTCACAATATACGTTTTAAAGTCACTCTTATCAGATCCATTAAATGTGAGAATTGGTAGGGTAGGATTAATTTCCATATACTCTAACATTAACTGTTGCTATAACTTATAGATCGAAAAGGAAGAGAGCTCAGCCTTCTGTGTACCTGAAGCTAAAAACTGCACCAAATTCAAAACCGCCTTTTGTGACCTCTGATTCATCTTAGGGAGACTATGTGCTTCCCATGTTGGCTCTTGAGCCCCAGATTCATCCACATCTGCTTAAACCTGCTAAACAGATCAAAGGCCTTTCTAGAAACACTTGCCATTTATCTTACATGCAAATTGCATGCAGATTAGCATAACATATGTATCTTCATTAGGTTCATGTCAGGATGTATTTTAGACGAGGAAACATCATTATCACGAACAAGACACTCTCTTTCACACAATGATAGCTTCTAGTCCTAAGAAAAAAGAAGATGGCTGCCAATCTGGCATTAATTCCATACATTCTTGGACTCACTCTCTCTGGTTCTCCAATGAGTAGCATGCAATAGCTAGACCCATTTTTTCAGTGGGCCAAGAGGAGGAAAAAAAAACACATTTGCAGAGGTGTTGGTGATGCAAATTCTGTGTGAGAGAGCACTAAGAAAGAGGGCATGGTTTTAAAAGTGCGAATGGCCAGGGAATCCTCTGGGCTGGGGCGCTGCAAATTGTTGGGGGTAGAGATGCTCCTTCCAGCGAAAGAGAGTGAAACTAAAGGAGGGGTTGTTGACGTGACACCAAATTGCTCGGCATCAGGTTTTTCGATGAAATCTAGCAAAGCTACCCATCTTTCTAACAAGACATATAGTCGTAAAGCGAAGTGAGGAGGAATTCATAGCGGCATTAGCCACCAAAACCCTAGTGCCCCAAAAGAGCCAGTGGAATTCGGAGAAAGCCGGACGGCCTCCTTTGTGTTTTGTAGCGGTAGACCAAAATAAAATGCAAAAGAGAAGTGGCTGGCTGGAGGGTTTAGTGTATATATATATATTTTTTTTTTGTTTGTAACTTAACTTCTTCACCTAAGCAAGCATCCTAAAATTCTATTCTTGTAAAAGAATTTTGCTTTAGAGGTCGTAAAAGAGTATAATTCTTGTAAAGAAAATTCTGCCTCTGGTTTCTAGCTGTAAGAATTATATTCTTAAAAAAAATAGAGCTGGAGATCGACCTAATCAGGCAGAATTAATCCTTTCTAACAAGAATATAATTCTAGCTAGCACACTTGTCACATAAAAGAAAAATGCATCACTGACTCTGATTGCATGCATGTATGTATGCATCCTACTCCCAGGTATGTAGAATCAATATGTCAAGCCTTGATATTTATGATCAATTGACTTGGTTATCAATCATCATCATCATGAGGAACCAGAAACCTCAGAACAAATCGACATACAAAATTCGAAGCTGGCCTATTCATTCCAAGCAAAAATTATTCCAGCAAGGTAGGGGACCAGTACTATTACTAGCAGCTACTGCCAATCATCATCTGCAAGCGTTGCATGCCACGCATCTTGACTTGAACTATGTGTGTGTGTGTGTGTGCGTGTGTGTGTATATATATATATTCTCTGCCTCGAGTTGACTCCCACAAATTCAGCCACGCGTGCACAAAAACAGCAGCAGCATGGCGGCTGTGAAACACAGCTAGCAAAGACATGATAATTTTTCAGTCATTTTTTTTTAATGAAAAGGAGAATTTCAGAGATGGGTGCTGTGCTCTGGTGTGAACCAAACAAAACGTTAAATGGCAGCAGGTGTAAAGCAAGAGATGCGTTTGGGATTTAATTATTCTTCTTTCAACATTCCATGAGACTAGACTAGCTAAGCTATACTACTGTATATGCTAGCTAGCTGCAGAGCTACTGACTTGCAAGGCCCGGCCGGCAGTATATATGCACCGGCAGGGCAAGGGTGACTGAGCAAGAAGACAGAGAGGAGCAACAAGGGAGAGGAGATAGCACAAGGGGACCCTCGCCAACCTCGAAGCTAGTCCAAACTAGTGGGAGGTTGTGTGCAGGGACCGAGGACGAAGACGACAACCTTTTGCTGCTGCTGCTGCTAGCTGACGATCGGCGACGACGAGCTAGCCAAGGCAAGCCACCAGGCAATCCATCGGCATCCATGGCGCGAGGCAAGGTGCAGCTGCGGCGCATCGAGAACCCGGTGCACCGGCAGGTGACCTTCTGCAAGCGCCGTGCCGGGCTGCTCAAGAAAGCCCGGGAGCTCTCCGTCCTCTGCGATGCCCACATCGGCATCATCATCTTCTCCGCGCACGGCAAGCTCTACGACCTCGCCACCACCGGGTACGTCGTCGTCGATGTTCTTGGCCGTCTCTCTCGGCTGCTCTGCTGGTCGATGACGAGGTGATGATGATCCTCATGACTGCAGGACCATGGAAGAGCTGATCGACAGGTACAAGACTGCCAGCGGAGAAGCTGCCGACGGCTCCGGCGACAACAGAATGGTCAGTAGCTAGTGCCCAACTTGCCGGAATCATGTGCTGTGGTTCCTGTGTCCTACTATCCTTTTTTGATTGCCATCACAACAACACTGGAACATTCATGCCTACCATCAGAATATATGCTCCCTCCCAATTCAACAACATGTGCTCATTCGTGCATTCTTTGCTACTTTGAATACATGGATAAACCCATTTATTTTTTTCACTTTTATAATAGTCGAGTGTGTAATAGCATCCATATCAAAAGGCATGGGCTTCTAGTAAATAGACCACAATACTGTATGATGTGAGATGTTATTAGACTGCTTGTGGTTGGATTTTCCAAAAAAAAATTTGCTATGAGCACCTATTACATAGATACGAGCACAGTTTAAAACTACATGCAAACACGAGCCATCTTCCTGCAGTTTATAGACACCACTCTGCCTCTGCTGTCTCCATGTCTGCTAAAAGGCTTTGGCCATGTCTGCTACCCAGGACCCAAAACAAGAAACCATGGTGCTGCAGCAGGAAATCAATCTGCTTCAGAAAGGCCTGAGGTAAATTGTTCTCACAACTCTCTGCCTTACAATTTGTATAAATCGCCTACAAGTCAGTTTGATTCAAAATGCCACTGTACATTTACCAGCAAACGCGAAACAAACTCGAAGAAACATTTCTCCTTGGTTACAAGTTAGAGCTATAACATAGGTTCAGCAGGGTCCATACTTTTGTCCATACCCAAGTACCAAACCAACCAGGTTTCTATAAGAGACAGAAACTCCAAAACCCAAGCAATTTTTCGATTTCATACACATATTGAACTGTTCACTAGAAAACCAGAAAAAACTGCCCTCTCAAAACAAGATTTCTTTTAAAAGGAAAAAAGAAAAGAAAAGAGGAAATATTTTGAAGTCTGCCACTGATACTGAAAGAAAGGAAGCATTTTGGTAGGTACATCTACGGGAACAGGGCAAATGAACACATGAATGTTGAAGAACTGAATGCCCTTGAGAGGTACTTGGAGATATGGATGTACAACATCCGCTCTGCAAAGGTAATTCACCAAAAAACAATCATTTTTTTTTCAAAAAAATGATTTCAGACATTGCTAAAATTGTATACTGCCTAACAGATGCAGATAATGATTCAAGAGATACAGGCACTGAAAAGCAAGGCATGTCAAAAAACTTGTACTTATAACTATTTAAAGACACAAAGCTTTCGGAATCATAACTTACTAAAAGTATCCCCATGTATGCAGGAAGGCATGTTGAAAGCTGCTAACGATGTTCTCCAGGAAAAGGTACCGATTGTCAGTTCACTCTGAGCTATAAACTTCAGGTTTTGTTCCATATCGCGATACACAACTGACGGTATGAATTTGATGTTGTTTGCAGATAGTAGAACAGAGTAGTTTGCTTGACGTAGGCATGGTGGTAGCGGATCAACAGAATGGGCATTTTAGTACAGTCCCACTGATAGAAGAGATCACTAACCCACTGACTATACTGAGTGGCTATTCTAACTGTAGGGGCTCAGAGATGGGCTATTCCTTCTGACTGTAATAACACCCTGGGGGGCTCATTCTGTTGATTACTAGTGTGTAATACAAGTAATAATGTTTGTGTGATGGTTTGTTCTGCTACTTTGGTGTGTCTTTATCATATATAAGCCATAGCCCTTCAGGAGTGCCCTGGTATTGTATTGTATTGTATTGTGGTGCTTTTTACTTCCCATAATAAAGAACTGCTGAGGAGTTCTCATGTTGTATTATTTCTTCCTTATCAAATGAAATATATCTATGCTTGTGTTCATTTGTAATCATTGTATCTACCAGTACTATCGGGGCAATCGGTTAAAAACTATGGTCACATAATTTCAGCTTACACAGAAGTTAAGTGAAGCGATACATATAACGAAAAACCATAGGCATTAGAAACCATGCTTGCACTATCAGGTATTGTGAGTCATCAGCATATTTATGTTCCATCCACCCCATTTCAGTTTTATGTTCTTTTACTTTTAGCACTTAACTTGATACAACAATAGCTATAATTGTAGCAGAGGTGGAATGAAGATTTTAAACTTGGCCAGTAAACAGGACAACATCCACGTAGTTAAGTACACATCTACCCAAGGAACGATGACAATACATACATAGCCTTGTATACGAAACAATACAGCAATCCTTGCAACATAAACATGATATCCTTATCATCAGGCAAGAATATAGCATTCAAGTTTGCCTCCTAAAATGCGAATAATGATATGAACCAAAGTCACCTATTGAGCTACAAGAAACTGCAATTTCTGAAATGGACATAGAGCTTCCAACCAAAAGACCAAAAAACACCTTGTATGCATACATTAAGGCCAAGTGTTCAAATGCAGTGTCAGCCTTTTTATTTCTGAGATTGTAACTACTGACAGAGAAGTAGTAGTTTGAGAAAACATATCTTGAAAACGGATAGGATTTTCTGTTTACACCAGAGTGACCATGAACATTGTAAGTATTAAGGATAAACATCACTCATGACACAGATGAAAATACACTGTCTAGTTGGTTTCCACAACCAATACACACCTTATTAGAGAAACTAGAAAACAAAAGCTAAGGATTCCACATAAGAGACATCAATGTTTTGTCAAACTGGTATCCTCAAAATAGGCATCATTCAACATGGTTCAGCTCTTCTGGCCTGTTCACAGAAGGGGGGAAAAAAAAAAGAAGAATTAGAACAAACAAGGAATCTCCAATCTTGTAAACCAAGAAGGAAAAAATTGATACACAGAGAGCCTACTACAATCAACTGCGTTAACAAGTACAAACATGCTGAAGGTAAAACAGCTCCATCCTGTACTTTCAAGATTTTTAACAGTTGTAATCCACTATCGTGTCATTACATGGGTAAAACCAGAAATATGTACGGCATACAAACCTGAAAAACTAATGTATTAGAATCATGCATTTGCTTGGATTCAACAGTTTGCGTATTAGAGAGTAATCTAATGCTGCATCCTATACTTTAATATTATAAATTTACTTGAAAGAGAATCATAATCAGTCACAACTCACAAGTCAATTGTCATTTCATAAGTAGAGAAAAAAGAACCAAAGGAGAGGCAGAGCCAACTCCCCTAGGCCACCTGGCACCTAGTACAAGATTAACAGCACCACACACTGGAAAGGAAACATGACCAAAAACCCATCAAGAGCCTAAGCAGCTGATGGCAACAGTCTACATAGGCCTTAGCACCAACCTTTTGAAAGCAAGGACTACAGAGGCAATTATGTATATACTGAACACAAATTTGTACTATATCTATCCAACAATTTGCACTGCAAGAAGCACTCTTAGGCATTTGATAGTCCTGCTTAGCGTCTGACAGTTTGCATATCCATTCCCCTACGCAAATGTTTCTCTCCACCAAAGACTGACTCAGGTACCAGAGAAAACTAGATGGTAAACCCAAGAAAACATGGAAGCCAGAATTAATACTGTAAGTCAGTGCCTTGCTCACAAAAGCAATGCTTAGTCTGAAGATACATCCTGACATAAACATAAAGCCAACATAATATAGCACTGAATTTGTTGTACTAAACTACAGTTTGCACACAAATTTAAAAGGCATCTTTGTTAGTAGTAGCTGGGTTAACGAGATGTAGATGGATCTGTGCCTTAATTGTTTGAGTTTAATGAGCTAGCGCAAGAATCCATCTAAGATCCATCAGTCAATACCAGGGGTACTTCTGAACTAGGTGGAGCTATCGGTCTGACACAGAAAACAGGTTCTGTTTCAACCACTTACAACAGTGGTAGTAGATGTGAGGTGTAAAGACTAAAGAGTGTTTTCAGACGCATAAGTTCTGACATGAACATAAAGCAGTTGTAAAAATTATTCTAACCTAAAATTTATAGGTCTCAGAGAAGAACATTCTATAAAATGGGTGGCAAGTGTTTCCAGAAAGTAGTCATTGATTTGGTCGGGGAAAAAGAGATATGGGATGAAACAGGGGATTAACACAAATTTTATTCTAAAAACTTAGCAGATTTAATTCACTTAAATAGACAAAACTAGAATTATCACGTACCATCTGTAACTTGCACAAAAGCCAGATTGCAAAGTAGCTTAACACATAGTATATCACACAGTTGGTCAGGTAAGATTAGCTGTGTGTTACTCGCACTGAAACTGACACAACCACACCCATTGTTTCAACATTGTAATCGACTCAGGCAACATGCAGGCCACAATTGCAACTAGGGCATTGCATCCTCTAGAGAATTAATCATCACGTATACTAAACATCCTCTACAGAATTAACCACGTATACTAAACAGGAACTGGATCATCATACGAGGAAAAAGGGGACAAGATGGCACAAGGGGAACAGAACAGACCTGAGACCTTGTCCTCCCACCAGTAGATGAACCTAAGGTTGGCCCCCATCTTGTCCATCTTGTAGAGCTGGTACCAGTGCTCGGCCACCTCGGATCCCAGCACGGCGCCGGTGATCGCCCCGAACCCGGTCGCCAGCAGGACGCCTGCAGTCAATCACAGCCACCCACCCACAAATGCCGCCGATCAGCAACAGCAGCAAAGCCAAACCGATGTCACAACCGATCTGGAAAACCTGGCAGCCACACATAGCGGGATCATCATACCGTGCGGCGCCTTGGAGTACTTGAGCGCGACGCCGCCGAGGTGGGCGGCGCCGACGAAGCCCCCGGCGAGCGCGAACTTCCTCGACTCCCGCAGGGCCTTGAGCTGCGGGAACCGCATCTGTGGTCAGAGGAGAGGCGAGGCGAGGACGAGGAGGAACGGGAGAGGGGAGGAGGTGAGCGCCGACCTGGGGCCCGTAGACCGGGTCGGAGGCGATGAACTCGTTGACGTCGGCGTCGGACCACTTGGGGAGGGGCTCGGCGCGGCCGTAGACCTTCTTGAAGTAGTCGAGGAAGGCGAAGTTGCTCGCCCAGTGCTGCTTCACGCCCTCGAAGTGCTCGCCGATCCCCATCGCCGCCGCCGGTTCGCTGGTCGCCTGGATTCGTTTCGACGGCGAGGAGGTGGTGGTGTGGTGTTTTTGCCCTTGCTGCGGTGCGGTTGGTCTGGGGAAGAAGGGAAGGAAGGAAGACGGCACTCAGTTCGATGGCAAGTGGGCCCGGATGGACCGGGCTGGAATGGTTCCTCCTACATGGGCTGAGCCCAACTTGAAAGCGCTCGGGCCTCCATGTACCAGCAGGCAGAGATGCCCCGTGTTCTCTCCCCGCGGCGGAACAGAGTCCAATCTGGCAAATTTTCTTGATTCTCAAAAAAAAAAAAAAAAAAAAAAAAAACTGGCAATTTTCCTGAACACGCCGGCGTGATTTCTATCGGATCGGATTCCAAGCGAAATCGAGTCCAAATCCAAAACAAAACAGGAACAGAGCATGTGCATGTGCATAAAGTAGCGGAGATACAAAGACAGGGAAACGGAGGTGTTTTCTCGGCGAGATCGAGTTACCGTACATGGGGCTGCCGGGCCTGACGACCGTGCAGCGCGACCGGCAGCGGTATCGCCGGCGAATTCGAGCCCGGTGTAAGTCTCTTCGCCCTTTGCCTTCCCCTCTGTTACCTTTTATTTTCTTCAGTTCACTAAACCCAAAAGTAATACTTTTTATCTCTTAATATTATATATGTTCCCTAAGTGATCCATTTAGATTGATCTGTATATAAGCATCCTACAACCTTTTTATTTCTCTGAGATTAAATTTTATTTATGAAATAGATAGTTGCATTTCTTTTGAGTTTGTCTTTCCTCCTTAGATCTTATATTTCAATTCATTCCTGGCATGGATATCACAAGTTCATAATCATGGTTGTTGCATTGCAGTTGGATTCGATAATTCTCAAGCTTGCAAAATAACAGGATGTACAATTCCAGACCTTTCTGAGGTAAGGGTGCCATGAAATTCTGATGATGAAAACTGCAATATATCACCATGAGTATTCTAACTGAACTAATTATCAGGACTAAGCTAGCTAAATACTCCTATCGTTCATAACCTACAAATTATCCTGCAAATAGTTCTATTTTGATGTAAGAAACGTACAGAGGGAGTATAAATTGAGAATAAATTTAGTTTTGCTGTTAGTCTTGGCTATAGGCTCTTGCTGAATTAACAATTCTACTTTTTCTCTCTGTAACTGTCCCGATTATCGCCTATCGCCTAGTAACCTATGATCTTCCACCTTTGTGGGCTGTCAACCTGTAAATTCTAGAACTGCCGGAGAGACAAAACAGTTGTATAGCAGTAGCAGCTCCATCATAATCTTCTTCCAGATATAAAAGCAGCCATATTGTGCTTGTCCTTAAAGCATGAATACGTTGTAATCATCTTCATCCCGTAAATACATGTTAACCTCATCTTCATGTATGGACTTTGTCAGTTTATTAAATTTTTAGGGATAAATATTAGAAATGTATGTATAGATTCGGGACTAAGCGAGGTGAAATTGTTTAGCTTTGCTCTCTCCCATTTCATATTCTAACATGGTACTCATGTTAATAGTTTTGTATCTTTATCTAGTTATGCTAGACTCCCATTGCTAATTACTCTAAATATTTTTCCATCCCGATTCATAATTATACCCTTTGCATCGTATGATCATGTTTGTCTTCCATGTGTTTAGCTGAAACTATCTCTCATGTAGTCATGTGTCTATATTTTAATAATAACAACTCCCTGCGATACTACTGTTTTTCCTTTCTGCACTTCAAGTGACCATTTGGTTCTTCTAGCATTGAACTTTATTCACATGCTTGTATGCAGGATAACTGGCACCATATACATTCGCTAATGCCAATGCGTGATGCTGCTCGTGCCGCTTGCCTGTCTCATGCCTTTCTACATTCCTGGAGATGTCGTCCTCATCTCACCTTGATTAAGGATGTGGTTCCCTTGAAAGAACAAGCACATGAAGAGAGTGTTTGCCACATAATTGATCGCATTGTAAGAAACCACTCAGGCACTGGTGTGAAGACATTGGAGCTTCAATTAGATGGTATTGCTTTTTGCTTCCTCGACCGTTTGCTTAAACATGCTGTTACACCAATGATTGAAGAACTCACTATTATATTATGTGATAGTTTTAAGGTAAAGTACAATTTCCCATGCTCAGTTTTATCCAATGGGACTGGTAACTCAATTCGATATCTTGAACTTGATTCTTGTGCCTTTCGCCCAATGACACAACTTGGTCCCTTGAGAAACCTAACTAGTTTGAGTTTGCATCATGTACATGTTACTGAAGACGAGTTAGAGTGTTTCCTTTCCAACTCTCTTGCCTTGGAGAACTTGAACCTCAGTTTTGTGGGGAGATAATTTGCCTGAAGATACCTTGTGTGCTACAAAAATTTAGCTGCCTGAGGGTTTTTGGATGCTGGAGGCTGCGAGTGATAGAGAGTAAAGCTACAAATCTCTCTAGTTTACACTTCAATGGAAATGTGAGGCTCTCATTTGCAAACACATTGCAAGTCAAGAGATTAAGTGTAGAATTGAATCCAAAGGCTCTCTGTTATACTCTGAGCTGCCATCCATTATGCCAAATCTTGAGATTCTCTATATAAGCTCCAGCTATGAGGTACCTCTCTAAAACATAAGGCGTTTTATGCATATTATAAGAGCAGTCATATATGCATATTATGGTTGATGTGTATGATTAATATGAGATTTTGACATATATTGTGCAGGTTGGCAACACACCAATGTTGCCTACCAAATTCCTCTACCTCAAACACCTGGTCATTGATATTACATCAGGAGCTTCCTTTTCCCCGTCCTACGATTATTGTTCTCTAGTTTCTTTCCTTGAGGCGTCTCCCTCCTTGGAGACATTGATCTTGGATGTAAGGCATCGTTCCTTCATTCCATCTTGCAAAGTTTTATTTATCTAACCACTCTGTTTGATACACTGACTCGATTTCTTCTCTTGGAGGTCAGGTTTGAGGCAGATACCGAAAAACCGCCATTGTTGCCTCAAGAGTGTGAAGATGTTTGGCTTCAACTCTGCAAAGAGCTTGGTTGAGCTAACATGCTACATTCTCCAAAATGCAGTGTCACTCAATTGTCTTATATTGGACACCCTTAACAGTTTTAGGTGTTCTAAAAATTCTAGAAAATGCTACATCAAGAGCAAGAGTGTTCTCATGGAAGCCCATAGGGCACTCAAGGCAATTAGAAATTACATTGAGGTTAAAGTTCCCGCTACAGTTAAGTTCACTGTTGTGGAGCCATGCAGCCGGTGCCATGCCGAAGGAGAGGATGATAGCCGTCAGAAGATGGTGATGGCTGCCATCGTGTGTGCATATAGCTTTTTATGTGATTGATTTGTGCATGAGATGGATGGTGTTGCAATAGCTTACGAAACAATGCTTTTTATGTGATTGTAAGAGAAATTAAAGTTTCAAAATTAGGCTTTGGGTTATGTTGCAATATCTTATCTTACCAAACAAGGCTTTTGTGTGATTATATAAGAGAAACATTAAACTTTCTCAACCAGGCTTTTGTGTTTCTTGGTTTGTTGGGTGTGTACATTGACCAAAGGCATGGACCATATGTTGCTGAATCCATGCCGAATCAATGCCATAGCTCCCAACTCGCTTCATTGCCGACTGGGTGTCGGTGGACGTGGCGTGGACGCCGTAGTTGGAGATGGCCAGTGGCGGAGCAGTCTAGATCGCCGGGACGGTGGCCTAGAGTGGAGTCGGGATCACGATCACCTCAGGAACGCTCGTGGGAGAGATCTGAAAAATCTGGAGCGTCATTTTCCTCCATCACTCTCCCTTTCCCTGTGATGATATTTTATTCTATTTATTTAGTATCTTTTTTATGCTAAAAACTAAGATAAAAGAAATAAATGAATGGAGGGAGTAGTATACTATGCAGTATGCATGAACACACGGTTGGCCGGAAAACATGGGCCGATGGAGTGATGGCCGTGTGACTTTGGTCTAGCTGCACACAGTCGACTCGAAAGGAGATGCACCCGCACTATGCATCCATATATGCAGGACTACCGTACCGTCTGCCTGCTGGCACGTGCGCGCCCGAAATGGTTGTAGCAGACGGTCATGCACGCGAGCGTTAATTAAGTTGTTGCTGCCCCTCTGCGTTGTTCCAATAATCCAAACTGATCGATCGGTGATGCAGACACACGCGGGCCGATTGATGGCCATCATGCATGCATACTTCTTCTATTTTTTAAAAAAAAAAGCGTTGTTTTAGATTTTTAGATTATTATATTTGACTATTCATTTTATTTAATTTTTTATAAATATTATTTATCTTGTTATGTTTTATTTTATCATTAGAGATAATTTAATAATGATTTTTATTTTATAGTATGTACAAAATTTTTAAATAAAATGAATGGTTAAATATAGTTTCTCTAAAAATTTAAAAATAACACTTTTTCAGAGACAGAAAAAGTATGCCCGGATATAATGTCAGTAAGATCATCAAGTACTTATGCTAGTAGCTCGCATGGCATGCACATGCACTGCACGCGGCTATCATCAAGTACTTATGCTGATGATTGGTTTAACAACTTGATGATCTGCTATATTGAGCGAGAACTATTCAATTCACTTGATGAAGCTACTATTCTTCGGCGGTTTCAAAACTTGAAGAGTCGCAAGATGCAGCTGCCTCGTAACCAAGCTCGTGGTCGTGGGCATCCGTAGTTACCAATTAGTATTTAGTTTTATCTTTTTTTGTTTCATTATCTTAGTCATGAACTTGTGTACTGAAAAATCATTTTAATATTTTAATTTAAATCTATCATGGTTCCCTAATTTTATATGTATGTTACACAATATATTCATGTGCATTGATTGTCACTGTTAGCTCGGCGTATTGTCGCGTCCAGGCTCTCGAAAATTCCTGACTCCGCCACTGTGCACATGCACTGCACGCGGCCATCATTCACTCCATCCTATCGATCGCCACCTTCAGTACCCTCGTCTACGCAAGCCCGGCCGAAATGGTCGTAGCAGACGGTCATGCGCACGGTCGCTGCGGCCCTCTGCGTTCCAAATCCAAACTCTGGTGGTGGTGGTGGTGGTGGTTTTCTTCAATGCATGCCTCAGTCTTCTCTTCAGTCTTCACGTACCACCCGTACCCGACGACTGGTGGAGAGTCAAGCCATGCACCAATCTTTTCATCAGGTGTTCAACATGTTCAAGATTGCCAACCTAAACAAAACCGCACACATGCATACTTGCTAGACAGGTATGCATATATCTATCAATTTCCTCAGGCCCATTTGGTATAGCTTTTAGAACTCCAAACTCACCGAAAACAGCTCCACTCTTCAAAAAGTTACCCAAGCAGCAAACACTCTAGCTCCACGAAATAAAAATTCACCAAACTGTGGATATGAGGGGTAGATTTACTATTTTGGTGGATTTAGAAAAAATTATCCACCACCTCCACTGATGATTACACACTAGCTCGAGCGAGCATACATGTTTGTTTTATTATCCTTTTCTTTCTCCTTCTCTTTCCTGTTGGCCACCCGCTGTTGTAGTGTTGTACCTCCCTCGTGCTCCGGCCGGCCCCGCCGCGTCGCCGCAGTGGCACGCCAAAACGCCGTGGAGTGAGCGGTGAACGGCAGGTGGTGCGCCACCATTTACTCCTCATCAGTCATCACTGCGAGCATATGGCCACATGGCACCACGAGACGTACAAGATGACTGACTGCGTGAATGAACATTGCAGAGGCCATACTATGCACCACATGACGATGACATAACTATCCATCCATCTCCACTGGACAGGACAGTCATCATCACTTCATCTCTTCTTCTTCCTTTCACCTCCATGGCCAGTCACTGGCTTAGCTGCTTCTGCTAGCTCTGCTCATCTCGACCGATCAGCAGCCTAGCTCGATCTGCAACGACGACGACCATTGCCCATTTGCTCCGGCCGGCCAAGCATTAATTAGTGCGCTGCAGCTTTATTTCATCTATCGGACACAGCCGACGACGATGGCTGGCGGCCTCCTGCGGCTGCGGCTGCTGCTCGTCGCCGCGCTCGCGGTCACCACCGCCTCGTCGTCCGCCGCCGCCGGAACGGGAGAGGTCGCTGGGAGGGCGGCGGCGCTGTTCGTGTTCGGCGACTCGCTCATCGACAGCGGCAACAACAACAACCTGGCGTCGCTGGCCAAGGCCAACTACTTCCCCTACGGCATCGACTTCGCCGACGGCCCCACCGGCCGCTTCTGCAACGGCTACACCATCGTCGACGAGCTCGGTACGTCCCGTACGTGCGTGTGTGCATGCGTACGCAAGTCAATTCTGCTTAGTTCCTTTGGGAGACAAACAAAAACTAAAAATGGTGTGCATTCTCTCCTCTGCTTTATGTTTCTAACGACCAATTCTCGTAAGTGTGCTTATTACTTTTCTGAAAATCGGGTAAAACTAACAGCTTAGTTATCGTGTTTTTTTCCCCTACCAAAATCTACTAGATACTAAAAAATTAAACCGTACCAATGCTCAATTATCCCTCGAATTTAGGAAAGATTTTGGTAAAATTAAATACCACTGTTGTAGCGTCAAGACCATGGCTAAATTAAAGTTTTTTACAAATTTAAATTAAAAATTGGAAAATATTTAAAAGTACTTGAATAAAGTATAACACCTGACTGCATTATTGTATTTATACTAGTTAAAATTCAGTCTCGGTGAGAACAAATTGTTTTATTAGTACTTTGAGTAGTTTCTAATTTCCAAATCCTGGAGTATTTTTAGTGTCATATATATGCATCCAAAGCTTTTTCATAATTGCTAATGTCATATGCTTTTATTTTTCAATGTAGACATGGTTCTGGAAATTTGGAAATGACTTTGAGTAGTTTTGAAAAAGTATAGTTGCTTGTTTAGAACCTAAATCAATTTATTCTCCAGTAAATTAATGGTTTACTTGGCATGATGAATTATTTTCCTTTATTTTAAGCACTATCTTTTCTTAATCATTTTATAATTTATTTTACTTATGAAACTATTTAGATTTTAAATATTTTTCTGTGATAATGTTGGATTCATTTTCTTACCCTACCATCCTGCCAAGTGATAATGTTGGTCCACCTCCAAAATAAAACAAGAAACACTAACAGTAGTGTAGCTGGAGACTTCTCGTCAGATTGAGTTAACAAGCATTGAATTGACAATCACAGAGTAGGAATTCTGTCAGATTGCTGAGTACTACTACTATCACAAGTCGGCGTACAGTTCAGGTCAATTCCATTTATGGAACACAACAACAAACTTGACAAATCACTGAATCCTTTGTGCAGAAAAAATGCCATCTTGTGTTTCAGTGTTTGTCACTTCATTTTTTTTTTATTCGGTAGTTGAATGCGTGCATGACTTGTTTATGCAACAGGGGTAGACTAGCGATAAGTTCAAGAGGTCAAATGGACTTAACGACAAAAATAAAATAAAAAAAAATAATCAGTTCTGCTGGAGTACTTTTTTATCAAATTAAATTAACAGCATTCAATAAACAGAGACAAATACTTATCAGAAGTCAAATAAATCTAGTGCTATTACTCTATGATAGTTCAAGTTAGAAATTTCATTTATGAAAACAACTATCTCGACAGACCACTGGATCATAAGTGCAGATCTAATGACATATTCTGTTTTTGACTTCAATTTTTGTTTACTAGTTGAATTTGTGTGTGACTACAGATTGTTTATGCACTAACCACCAGGAGTACAATTAGCACAAAGTTCATATTTATCACCTATAATATATCTCACTAAAGCTTCGACAGTTTTGCCGAACCAAATGCTAAATTCAGTTAATCTGATAAATCAAATAGAAAGTTCACAATCTCAATTTTGTTTACGATCATTGTACTATTTTTTGAACGAACTGATCAGTGCACTATTGTTCAACTGAAGTGTCATAGTACTGTTCTATGTTGGCAGCCGAGCTGCTTGGACTGCCCCTGGTGCCAGCCTACTCAGAAGCCTCGTCTGTGCAGCAAGTCTTGCAGGGCGCCAACTATGCCTCCGCCGCCGCCGGGATCCTCGACGACAGCGGCGGCAACTTTGTAAGCAATAACCATGGCAGCCAGCCATGTATTCCAATAACCAACCAATGACCAAAGAACATAACTTTGCAAATTGCAACAATGCAGGCTGGACGGATCCCATTCAACCAGCAGATCCAGAACTTCGAGTCGACGGTGGCCCAGATCGCCGGCGAAATGGGCACATCATCGGCGGCGGACCTAGTATCACGCTCCATCCTGTTCGTGGGGATGGGCAGCAACGACTACCTCAACAACTACCTGATGCCAAACTACGACACGCGGCGGCGCTACAGCCCGCAGCAGTTCGCCGACCTCCTGGCCGGGCAGCTCGCCGGACAGCTCACACGGCTGTACGACGCCGGCGGCAGGAGGTTCGTGGTGGCCGGCGTGGGCTCCATGGGGTGCATCCCCAGCGTGCTGGCGCAGAGCGTCGCCGGCCGGTGCTCGCAGGAGGTGGACGACATCGTGCTGACCTTCAACGCCAACGTGCGGGCGTTGCTCGACCGCCTCAACGCCGGCAATGGCGGCGGCGGCGGCGGACTCCCCGGCGCCCGGCTCACGTACCTCGACAACTTCCGGATTTTCAGGGCCATCCTCGGCGACCCGGCTGCGTTCGGGTTCAGCGTCGTCGACCGTGGATGCTGCGGCATCGGCAGGAATGGCGGCCAGGTCACCTGCCTGCCGTTCATGCCGCCGTGTGCCGACAGGGAGCGCTACGTGTTCTGGGATGCCTACCACCCCACGGCGGCCGTCAACATCATCATCGCCAGGCTGGCGTTCCATGGCGGTGCAGATGTCGTCTCCCCCGTCAACGTCCGGCAGCTTGCCGGCCCTGAGAAGATGATCGGACTGGGCACAGCAATAATGTAACTTCGTGCGCGACCTCTGTTCCTTAGTCCTTGTTATATATGGAACAAACTAAATTTGTGATGTTACCCAATATAATGTAGGACCCAAGTCCTGCTAACAAACACATGGTGTGTCAGTGTGTGATGAAGATCAACTGTACGTTCCTGTGTATGTTGCATCTGTATATAGTTGTATGTGTCTGTAGTACAAGCTCAACGATCACGGTGAAAAAAAATCATTTGGAAATCTTGGATCCAAATGCAATCTACGATTCCTTTGCTCTGGTGTCTTCAGTTTGTTTGTTTCAATCATGTGCTGATGTGTGCACGTGGGTAAGTAATAATAAACTGTTTGGGCCTAGTGATCCAGATTTAAAATCGTACGCGGATGCTGGACCATGCATGCACGCATACAGAGAGCTTATACACATGCGCAACATGCATGAGCCATCACTAGAGCCAACACCAACAGACGACAAGAGAGAAGCCATATTTCTTCGGTGAATTGCGTCAGCTTTTGTGCTACAAGCCTCCAACCACAAAGCATGTAGTGGTTATTTGTTACTTCAATCTATATATGCTATTTGTTACTTCAATCTATATATGCTTTGTACTATACAAGTTTTTTGTGTTTATTTTCCGTACTATATATAGTACCCGAGATTGGACATATGAAATGATACTCTGGTTGCTCCTTTTTAATTTTTTATTAGTTGTTATTACTGAGCTTAATTTTGGCGCATGCCCTGGTTCATGTGGGCCTCACTTTCTCCAAAAGTTAAAATCATCATTTTTTTTTTGTTGCAAAATTTGTATGTTAGGGTGTCAAGTGCTTTTTAGTGAATGGAGTAGTTGTTGTTACAAGGTGAGGGTGTTTGGGGTTGGAACACATTTAGGTTATTTCAATAACAAGAATTTTCATCACAAGCAATTTATTATCTCTGTAAAAAAACATGTCAATGTAGGGTTCAAATTGTGTCAGAATATATTTCATTATACCTTTATGGCGTAGCTAGTGGAGCCATAAGCTACTTAGCCCACTCACTCTCGGCACCCATTGGCCGCATGCGTGCATGGGGCGGTTAATTAACAAATGGTCAACTAAGGGATGTTGCACCATTTCTCATTAAATTAAGTCAGTGCACCAAATAAAACGGAATCGCTATAATATTATAAATTAATAAATTATGTAGAGATGGCTACCTAATATAATCTGTGCTAAAATTACTAGAGTGGCATGTCTTTTTTTTAGAAAAAAAAGGATTGAGCATTTCTTCAAGAATAGAAAAATAAAATCTGTGCAGGTCAACGAAGCACCATTTCTGCACAAGTGCAATAAGATATCTAGCTACAATGTACACATAGTCAAACCAATCAATACAACAACCTAACTGAGGATAACTCACTACAAGTTGTAGATTTTTATTGTCGATCATTATGTATAATCACCATGCACATCACTAGGTAGCTAGTGCCAATATATACATCAATCCATCGTCTATATATCCTAGTGACTAAACCACCATATGCAGAGCAGAGAGGTGGTGAACTGAAATACACGCACGTCCCTTCAACTTATCTTGCTCCACTGCAGCGCAGCTCGATCGCCTCTAGCTTGCTTCGTGCAGCCTATCTCTCTTGCAAAATATATAATAAAGACACAGACGCTCACAACGTGCACACACTCACGCCCTATAAATACACACACAAATTCTACTCTCATGAACACCTCCATAAGATCATGCTAGCAGAGCTCAAGATTGTCGAGGCCCACATCCTCACCGTCGACGCGAATGTTGTCATCACCTAGTATTGAAAGAACAACAGCCATTCAATTCTAAAATAAATCAGGAAAAATACAAACATATGTACTAAATTGAGAACTTAAATCTAGATGGATAGGTTCCAAAAGAAAATCTAACCAATTGAGCTAGGTTGAGGTCGTGCAGCCTCTCTCTCTTAGAGACGTATACACAAATGGAGCAAATGGTAGATGACGCAGGCGCAGGTTGACGGACTTGCAGCACGCGCGTGTGCAGTGCTTGCGGTGAACAGCAAGGCAATGTCAACTCTCAAGCTCTGGTGCTCTCTCACACTCACACTCACACTCACACTCACATGCATTATATTCCGCCATTAGCAGGGCGGCTAGGTTTGTTGCTGCTGCACCATCTTTCCATTCACGCACCAGCTAGCACTGTGCATCAGGTATTCAGCCATCATCAGGGTATAGATATGTATAGTATAATACTTATCTGAAGAGGATTTCTCTTTCACTGTCTCACTCTCACCTTGTTAGCAGCTTGTTACTGAACTGTCATGGCGGCTGGGGTGGAGAGTGACCCACTCACGGCCACCGATGGCGACGGCCGCCCACAACACAAACGGAATGAACCGGCAACACAAGAACCCAATCATGCGTTACCACGCACCATCTGTTTCTGCAGAAAGTGACCTCAATTTTGTATTGCCCAGTTGGCCAAGCATGCATGCATCTCGATCACTGTTCATCTGAGACGATCTGATAGGCATGCTGCAGTTGTTCGTCGTGTCCTATGACTCTCTCTCTGCCTAGCAGTAGCAGACTAGCAGTGGCATCCTATATGTTCTTTTTTTTTTTCGTCAGATTCAGAACTCTTATGCTTCAGTTGCATGACGCCATAGGGCACTGCAAGTGAGTGATGTGCAGTTCTTTTTGACTACAGGAAGAAGAAGAAGAAGTAGGCCATTCTTGGCAACATTCATGGATGATGGATCTCCTAGTGTCAATGCATGTTTTGGGTTTCATCCATGTACTGCACTCACCATAGCACTAGCTAGAGACACCACAAGTACATGATATGGTGGATTCATTAGATATTCGATGTATATATATAAAAAGTTATAAACCACGTTGCGTATTCGATTCAAGAATATAACAATAATTAATAGTTAAAGCAATAGTAGTAGTCCTGATTGAATTGAACTCCTGATGGATGCATTTGCACTGATTATTGCATTGGTTGGCGCATTATAAATAGCTGCTCCCGGTGCACGTACTGTCCACACAGCAAGCAGTGCTCATTCACTCACTCTCGCCTTCTTCTTGCTCCGGCCAGTGCGGCCTCTCTTGTCACTCGATCGAGAGGTGCTCGACGATGGCGAAGAAGATGAGTGCGGCCAAGAACCTTGTCCGGCTCCTCGTCCTCGTGCAGGTGGCCTCCGGCCTGCTGTCTGGCCCCGGCAGCGGCGGCGTCGCGGCGCTGAGCATGGACTACTACAGCATGAGCTGCCCGTTCGTGGAGATGATGGTGCGCAGCGTCGTCTACGACGCGCTCACGAAGGACCCGACCCTCGCCGGCAGCCTGCTGCGGCTCCACTTCCACGACTGCTTCGTGCAGGGCTGCGACGCGTCGGTGCTGATCGACTCGACGGACGGCAACACGGCGGAGAAAGACGCGCAGGCGAACAAAAGCCTGCGCGGCTTCGAGGTGATCGACCGCATCAAGGAGGTGCTGGAGTCGCAGTGCCCGGGCATCGTCTCCTGCGCCGACATCCTGGCTCTGGCGGCGCGGGACGCCGTGCTCCTGGCTTGGGGCCCCTACTACGGCGTGCCCCTGGGGCGGCGCGACGGGACGCGGTCCGTCGACTCCGACACCTTCACCGCGCTGCCGCCGCCGTTCTTCAACACGACGATGCTGATCAAGCTCTTCAGCTCGCACGGGTTCACGGTGCAGGACCTGGTGGCGCTCTCCGGCGGCCACACGCTGGGGATCGCGCACTGCGCCAACTTCAAGGCGCGGCTCACCGAGACGGACACGCTGGACGCGACCTTGGGGTCGTCGCTCGGCGCCACCTGCGCCGCCAACGGGGACGCCGGCACGGCGCCGTTCGACCGGACCAGCACCCGGTTCGACACCGTCTACTACCGGGAGCTGCAGCTCCGGCGAGGGCTGCTCAGCTCCGACCAGACGCTGTTCGAGTCGCCAGAGACCAAGGGCATCGTCAACATGTTCGCCATGAACCAGGCCTACTTCTTCTACGCGTTCCAGCAGGGGATGCTCAAGATGGGGCAGCTCGACCTCAAGGAGGGCGACGAGGGTGAGATCAGGCACACCTGCAGGGTCATCAACTCATAGGCAATCTATGCAAGCAACTACTGGTATACGTGTGTGGATGCTGTGTCAGCAAAGTGTGTGCAATGGTGTGCTTATATGTACACACAGTATGCATGTAGGTATCATATAATATGATGTGTGGCTTGTAAAAGTAAAACAAGCATGATGCATGGCACTGGTGTGTATGATACTTGTGCTCATGCATATACAAAGATAGGAACTAAGAATGAAGCTCTTGAAGCAAATAATAATGAAATGATGGTGACACACTATATTGTGTACTGTAACAAATACAATCTTGACTTCACGATTGTATAAAAAAAAAAAACTCTGTTCTTAATTATCACTTGATAGCATGGCTAGCTATCCGATCCCTGGCATTTTGCTAAATTCAAAATGAGGTCTTATGAATAAGAACAACTACTATTTGTTTCTCTTGATTACTAAACTACTACTATATTGTGTAAGATCTTCATAGTACAGGAAATGTAAAACTTGACACAAAAGTACCTATAAGAAACAATAGTACAGCAAAAACAATTTTAGTCATATTCTTCATTCAATCGTCCACCACCTGTCCGAGCTTAAAAAATTGCATTGGAGAGGCACAGGAAGGGGAAAGGGACTCCTGCATATATTATCCTTGTCATACAAGGCTTGACCACAAAAGCCACTTGTTTCTTGCAATCAAATCTAGTACCTATTGAAACATCGACTGACTAAAATAATACGTACTTTTAATCCTTCAACACCATTAAGGCATCTCCAATGATTATCAAATAGTTAGACTAGGAAGAATTCTATTGGTTACCAAAGAAAGAGATCAAATAGAGTTAGCGACAGACATATAGCTAGTCTATCATGAACTCTCAAAAATAACTCTCTCATAGCCGATATAACTCTCTACGTACTAAGTATTGTTTTTTTTATTTTTGAGCTCCATCTAGCTATCTATTTGCAAATTGCCATTGGAGGCGCCCTTAGAGAAACCAGAACTTTGGTGTGGAACATATCAAAATAAGTGGTCAAAATTGCCGCACCGAAAGCAAACCAACTGCTTCTCATGGTAAACATACCAACTGTAAAGTTCTGAGAGGCAATTGGGCCTTCACTGGCACCAATATCAAACATCTCATTGAGGTTGGAAGAGAGAAAATACTTCTTATTCCAATGCACCATATCTTATTCTAAAGCATCATTGTCGTCACCACATTATTGATGACGCTAAGAAATCAACAAAACCTATATGAAATATGTTCACTTCAGCTTATCAGCCGTTTCAACCGACCAACCAATAATATTTTTCTCCCACATAAAGCTCAGTTGTTCCAGCTTTATCAACCGCCTTCGAAAGAACCGGAGCGGATCTCCACTCCTCTAACCGCCTAGCGATATCGGTGGAGGCTGCCATGTTGAATAATGCAAACAAATGTATCATTTGTCAATTAGATCTAAATCTAAATGTAGTATATATACCAAAATTAATGTGTGCTTGTACTGTTGTATGTCATAACACACTAGCGGACACCACCAAAAAAAAAAAAGACCTAGTACCGAGCTGTCCCTGCCAAACCAATCCGGCTTGGCAACTGATCATGGGAAGTTCTCTTTCTGTAAATTTCCAAGTAAAATACCTTGAAATACTTCCTTTTAAACTTCTGGTTAATTGTTTATCCCTTGTAAATATATTTTGGTTCAGATTTCTTCATGTACGTTAGTGCCGCCGTAACATGGGCTGTACTGGTTTGTAGTGGACATTATGCCCATGTCGACGTTTTGTGGCCCATGTGGATATGTTGCCATGAAACGCTCCCGCGGGCCCGTCCCGTTGAGCTCTTCTTTTACTTCCTTCCTTATATTTTTTTTTTTGCCAGATACATAAAAGATAGATATAGGTAGTTTCAAAAAAAAAAAAAAGATAGATATAGGCAGCCTGAGGCTGGACTGTCATACTATTCAAACTTAATTACTCCCTTCATTCTAAATTATAAGACGCTTGATTTTTTTATCTCAAGTTTAACTATTCATCTTATTTAATTTTTTTTTGCATAATATCATTTTGTTTTATTAATAGAAGTTCTTCAAAATATCTTAAATTTAGCTATATTTGCACAAATTTTTTTAATAAGATAAATAGTTAAATTTGGACAAAAAAAAGTAAACGTCTTATAATTTGGGATGGAGGGATTAGCAGTTAGCTTAGCCTCGGAGAGCCTATCGTAGGCCTGTTGTCCCCAAACGTTTGGTGTTGAAAGACCTGTGATGTAGCATATACGCTGCATGGGAAGGACCTCACCTTGCTTGGAGGCCGGCACTCAAGAGAGGCTCGATCTAAAGAGAGGCTCTAGGCAGCCAGCCGCATGCTTTGCGAGAACGCTGACTTTGCAGGTGATGATAGCTGTTTGGGAGGCTGACGAGTTAGCTGGGTGGATGACGCATTAGCAGATAGTCGGCCTTATTCAGCACTCGCTTTTGGTTAAGCTCTTGATCGGTGGCTGATCATCATCCATGATGACATAATGAGCATATCAGCATCGCCATGGCCTCGGCCGGACCAAATCCTGGTGGACGGTCCACCTCATCTTCTGTAGACGCGTTAGTTCGCGAGGTGGTGGGTGGTCAACGCGCGCCAGTACGTACCAGTGATGGCGTGACCTGTGTCTGCATTAGTTTGAAAGCATGCATGCATGTCACGATAAGCAGCCTTTGTTTGGATTCCTCTCAAATTCCAGTTTTTTTTTACTCTCAACATCACATCAATTTTTATCCACATGCATGCATAGAACATTAAATGTAAGTTAAAAACAGTTTAGTTATAAATCATAAGACGATTCTTTTGAGCCTACTAGTTAGTCCACGATTGGACAATATTTATCAAATACAAATGAAATGGTACAGTACCAAATTTTTTCAACTTTTGCAATCTGAACAAGGAAGCTCCCCCATATATACAAAGAATCGTTAATGTTTATGATAGTCTCTCTCTCGTGATCGTAAGTCTAACCAGAGAACGATGTGTACGTTCTCTTTTTCTAAATTCTAAATATAAGTAAAATCTTCTTCAATTAAATTTCTTTCTATTTTTTTTAGAGAAAATAAAGCTTCAGGAAAGTCAAAAGTCATGTGAGCGACGCGGCAGCTGTCATCGAGATCCTCGAGGCTCGACATCTTCGGCATGGCATCAGGACTCCGGACAAACCTCGCCAAATGCTCCATCAGCCTCATTTTCGGGGACCCAGAAATCTTGCCACAGCTTCAAGCTATTTTTGGGTGCGTGGTGGCAGACTTGCCTATACCCTACCTAGGGCTACCACTAAGCACCAAGAGGATCCCCAAGGTGCACATCCAGGCCACCGTCGACAGGGTCGCAGCGCGTTTGCCGGCATGCCACGGCCAGCTCATGGCAAGAAGCGGACGCCTCATCTGGGTCAAGTCGGTGCTCACCGCAATCCCGATATACTCAATGATCGCGGACGGCCTCCCAGCTTGGGCAAGATGGGACATCAACGCAATCTGCCGCCGTTTTCTCTGGGCAGGGAAGGATGGATCGGTGCGGGGGAAATGCATGGTGGCCTGGCCGACCGTCTGCAGACCAAAAGAGCTAGGCGGATTGGGTGTCCTCGACCTACGACTCTCAGAGATAGCGCTGTAGTCTCGATCGTTATGGCTACGGGAGACAGACGACAACCGGGCCTGGGCATTACTACCGGCCACGGTTAGTGAGGACGTTCGTGCATTCTACGAGGCTTCCACTTTCATGGTGGTCGGGAACAGTCGTAAAACGTTGTTCTGGACAGCAAGGTGGCTGAACGGATCTTCCATTCGTTTTCTGGCGCCTACCCTCTTCTCCCACATCAGCACGCAGGACGTCAGGAGGACATTGGTGTGCGACGCTATTGACGGCAACGCATGGGCCTCACAGATCAGAGGTGGTATCCCCGTCCAAGGCATTGTCGAGTACCTTAGGATCTGGGACCTCGTGCAAGGGACGACGCTCAACAATGAGGAGGACCGTCTCGTCTGGAGGTGGTCACCGGACGGATCCTACTCCTCGCGATCAGCATACGGGGCCCTGTTCCTGCCAGCATACTCGGCTGCCGACTTCGACCGGATATGGGCTACTTGGGCGCCGCTACGTGTGAGGATATTTCTTTGGCTAGCACTACGGAAGAGGCTTTGGACGGCGGACCGACGCAACCGACATGGACTTGAAGCCGCGGAGCAATGCTACCTATGCGACCTAAGAGAACGAGACGATCGACCACATCATTGCATCATGCCCCTTCTCCAAGCAGGTGTGGTTCACCATACTGGCAGTTCTGGGGAGGCCAGCACACGCCGTAGGTGCCGACACGATTTCACATTGGTGGGATTCCTGGCGCAGCCGCTGGACAGGAGAAAAGAGGAGCGGTGCAGACTCTCTCTTCGCGCTGGCAGCATGGGAGCTATGGAAAGAACGAAATGCTAGATGCTTCCGTGGCACCAACTCAGCGTAGCTCAGGTCCTCGAGATTATCAGGGCCACCGCGGATCAGTGGATCCAAGCCGGGGCGGCCAAACTAGGTAGTTTAATTCGTGAGTAGTCGTCTACGAATTTGTGTTCTGGGGGCCGCCCTTTCTGTAAACTTGTAACGCCCCCGAACACCCAAACGCTGTAAAAAAACCCTCCCTTACTTAAATACAATGATGCGCAAACCTTTTGCATATTCGAGAAAAAAAAAGTTTACGCAGGGGCCTTACGTGACGCCGGCGCGGCTATGGAGATTTAATGAAGGTGCTTTTATTATATTATTTATTATTATTATTATTATTATTTTATTATTATTATTATTATTATTATTATTATTATCATCATCATCATCATCATCATCATGTCATTTGCCACATAAAGTCCATTTTGCAATATATAAATATATACGACCTGGTCATTTACACACACACAACAGACATGCAGGCATCAGTAGTTGCAATGGAGGTCGTGTGTCATCGATAGATATGATCTCCCCGGCCTGGTCTGCCGTTCCATGATAATTTATTTTGGTTTATTCATTGATTCATTTGCAGCAGTCGCAGCTGAGAACATTGCACTTGCCGCGGGTGAAGCCCAGCTGTTGGCAACAGTCATCGCACTCGTCCCCATTCAAGCACAAGAAAATTGAATGGCCACCGCAGCTGTCGTCTGCGATGCTACTGCATTGCTCAGCTCCCACCCCCATCATCATCGGCTTCTTGTTGCCCTCGTCTGCGCAAGAAGTTTGATCGATTGATTCGAGTAGCCAATCATGTAACGTGATCGAATTGAGAGAAGATCGAGCAAGCAACCGCGCGACTTACGAGATGTGATGAGGATGGCCACCAGCAGGAGAAAAGGGAAAAAGAGATTCTTGCTCGTGGTCGCGGCCATCGTCGCCAGCTAGGGGGCGCTGCTGCTCGATGAAAAGCTATACTGTATCTCTCTTCTCTGTATGATGAAATGACGCTTGGCCGCTGGCTCCTCACTAGCCATGAGTACCACCTAGCTGTATATATAACTACTAGAGTATACTAATAATAGTGTAGTGTACAGTATTCTGCTAGGGGCCTAGGATTTTTCTTCATGACAGATGGAATTCTTTATTTCCTGAGATCGATCTGTGACTAGCTATACAGGGCAATTACTGACAAAATTGAGGAATCGCATTAGTTGATTGCTTTTTTATTTCCTTCAAAACACAATGAATAGAATAGATTGATTTATATGTGTACCTCTTTATTTATTTCTAAAAATGAAAAACAAATCTGGACTGCATGCATGCAGTACGTTCGCTAAATCCTCAAATATATATAAATCTAAATTGTACTGATCGAGAAAAACTAAAACTTTTGCCGTTGGAGCAAGAAACTTATCTCAAAATTAACTTTTGGTAGGTACCACTATTAATCTATTTTGGCTTATCGAGATAGAAAGAAGTATAATGTCTCCCTCCGTCTCAAGAATATATACAAAGATAGGAATGATGCATGGCACTGGTGTATGATCCTACATGTATGTGCCCATTCATATATACAAAGATAGGACCTAAGAATGAAGCTTTTGAAGCTAATATAATAATAATGCAAGCATACACTATATATATATATATATATTGTGTACTGTAAAGTAAGAAGAATCTTGAGTTCACGTTTGTGTAAAAAACTATGTTCTTATCATTTGATAGCATGGCTACTATCCCTGGCATTTTGCTAAATTAAAAATGCGGCCTTATGTAAGAACAATTGTTGTAAGAAAACAATTGATTACATCTTGTAATCAAGAATATATATATATAAATGATATATATATATATATATATATATATATATATATATATATAATATAATATATAATATATATATATATATAAGAACTCTTGATTACTAAACTACTCCCGCCGTTTCATTATAAGTCGTTTTTTTTTTTTTTAGTTCATCTATTTTGCTAGACACATTAATATATGTAGATACATAGCAAAATGAATGTACTAAAAAAGTCAAAATAACTTATAATTTAGAACGAAGGTATTTGAGATGAAATATACCATCCATTTAGACATTTAGTATGTCTTGTTACAAAAAAAAACTCTGGTAAGTCATAAAATAGAAAATTTAATTTTGTTGGACTCCACATGAGTAGATCTACAAAGTGAATATATAATATGCTATGCTTTAGTTCAACAAAATAATTATAGAAGCAATAGTTATGAATTATTTTAATTAATTATAAAAAAGTATAGATCGAAAGTTACAGCAAGAATTTTATACTAAAGTATATCATATTATATATCCATTTATAGATCTACTCATGTGGAGTCTAATAAAACTATATTTTCTATTTTATGATTTTTCTGTGATTTACTATGATTTTTTAAAAGTTCAGCCAAAATAAATAAAAAAGAAAAAGATTAGCAAAAACTTTATACTAAAGCATACCATATTATGTATTCACTGTGTAGATCTACTTATGTGGAGTACAATAAAATTAGATTTTTTATTTTATGAATTTTTTTGTGATTTACTATGATTTTTCAAAAATTCTGCCAAAATAAATAAAAAAAAAAAAGACAAAACCACCGTTACTATAGCAAAACCACCATCAAAACCACTCTAGGAAGGTAAAACACATGGTTTGAAAAGCTGAGAGAGGTTATTTGTCCGGTTTTGAAGTTTAGAGAGTTTAGACTTTCACGAAAGTTGAGGGAGTGGAAGTAGATTTTTTTCTATTATGTAATCTATCTATACTATCTAGAATAAAACCATCATAATAAAAGTTATAATAATTTACAGATTAACTAAAATTTAAATTGCACATTGTTTTTATATATAAAAATGTGAACTTAATAAACTGAAAATATAAACTTAATTTTATACTACCTCTATCCGAAAAGAATACAGTTCTAAATGCATTTTTTGGTTAAAGTGTGCAATGTTTGATTAAATATATAGCAAAAGATAAAAATATTATTATTGACACCAGATAAATATACTTTGAAAATATAACTTATGAAAAATAATGATACTTATTTGTTGTGTAACGCACGCAACGGGAGGGTGGATTGGACTAGTGGATCGGGGAGGGAGGAGGGGGGGCGGTATTTGTGACGGCTTGTGGCGGCGGGGCAGGAGGGGGCAGCACGTGGGGAGGGGGGAGGAGGAAGAGGAGGCACGAGAGATTGGAAATAAAGGGAGTTAGCCTAATTACTTTCTTGACCCAAATTGATTACAATCCCCTATTATTTATAGTCCTAATTAGACTCTAATAGAATCCCGGTTTACCTAATCTTAATTCTTTAAATAATAATAATAATAATAGATAAATAAATAAAAAAAAAGGTAACTAGCAGCGACGGCGGGGAGCGGTCGCATGGCCCCCCCCGACTCCCTGGTGCGCGGCAGGGGGGTGGTGGCGGCGGCTAGGGCAGCCGCTGCCCCCACCCCATGCGGCGCCCCATGCCCCCCTCCCTAGGGCGGGTCATGGGGCCCGCTAGCCGCGACTGTGTCCTCCTTGGGCCCCTCATTTGGTCCATCAACCACATAATTTTTCACCGTCTTCATTTGATGTTTGATAGATGTTATAACTGTTTATATTTTTATATGTAATTGGTCAGACTTGATATACTAAAACATGATAATGTGGTATAATTGCATCCTTTCTAGGATGGAGGAGGTATATTGCAAGATATTTATGTGTAAATATAATAAAACTTTTCTCCAATTAAGAGAATTGTTCTGGCTTCTTGATAAATTATTTTAAGAGAAAATTTTCCCAAACATTATGAATGTTCCAACACCATGAAATATAGAGAGAAAAATGTTCCAACCTCATGCAAGCCATGAAAACAATTAGAAAACGTTATTCTCTCCTACCACAAATATAAGCCCATCTAGGTTCACGTAAGTCAATACTTTCTGATTTTTACTAGTAATATCTACAAAAAACATATTATCTAAAATGAAAAGAACTGCATTATGAAAATGTATGTTATTGTAAACCTTATATTGTGAATCTATAACAAATTTTAGATATTAGTGGTCAAAATTAAAATTTTCATATAATAATTTTAAATAGACTTAGGCTGTCTCCAACAGCCCGGAGATGCATTCAGCGTTTTGCATCGCCTACAGGGGAAAGGGTCCTGGACCCAAAAACTCGTCTTCTCCAACAGCGCAGACGCAAAAGAGCTCGCAACGCTGCCCAGCCCGAGCGCCGCCCGCGTCAGGCCGCTCCCCTGCCAGCCAGCGTGCCGCCGTGGACTAGCCTCACCGTGCCGGCCGCGCGCTGCCGTGGACCCGCCTCACCACGCAATCAGCTCCCCAACGCGGTCTCTCTTGCTCCTCCGTCTTCGTCTTCCCCGCGGCCGGCCACCGAGCTGCGAGCTCCGGCGCCAAATCCGGCGAGGCGCGACACCCCCAGCGCAGACGAGCTCCGGCAGCCCCGGGCGCAGGCCCCTTGGTCCGCCGCCTCGCGAGTGCAGCCATAGGCGAGGCCCTCGAGCTGCGAGCTCTGGTGAGGTGTGCGGACAAGCTCCGTTGAGCGGCACCTGGACCACCTTCCTCAATGCGAGATCTAGCCGCCATCTCCTTCCTTCAACGGCGGAGCGGCACCAATGTCGCGGCCTTGCGGTCCACCGGTCCCCAGTGGTGGGCCTCGCCTGCGTGGAGACGCAGAAGAACGAAGGAGAACGCATATCTGCATCTCGCCTCGTCTCTCACCCAAAATACATCGCTGGTTTGCCTAGCCTGTTGGAGCTCGTTTTGTGCGGATGAACAACCCAAAATGGGTTTGGGTCACGCTATGGGTGACCTGTTGAAGTCAGTCTTAAATATACGATAGGAAGAAGTATCATTTTTGTATCAAACAAGTGGAAATTTTGGACTTAAATTTGGGATCCCCTCTGTCCAAGAGCGGATAGCCAGCCATATCCTCTTGCTGTAGTGGCAATGCATGAGGTTGTTTCTTGCTGTATCAAACAAGTGGAAATTTTGTCTTAAATTAGGTGAATTGTTGTTTCAATAGCTTGACGACAAAGTGGGAAAACCCGCTGATTGGGCAACCCGGCCTTGCTTCTTGAAACGAGGAGTCTATTTTAGACAGAGCCAGGCATAGAATTTGCACCTTTTGCATTGGTGGTGTCCATACTTTCCAGATTATGGTACCAAAGTTTTGTCTATGGATCTACTTGTTCCTCTATCTCTTTTTAAGTGTTATTTAGATCGTACTAGTCAAATTTTTTTTATAGAAAATATTTGTATCTCTAAAAAAGTATACTATAAAAATATGCAATAATCAATCAATGATACTTATTGCGCACCATAAATATTAGTAATCTCTTGTATGTATTTAGTCAAAGTTGAGTATTTTTGGCTCCTAATATTCAAATCATTTTGAGCTCCCCAGATGGTCCCAGAAAGTTCAGTATATTAGGCCCAATCCCAATGCAAGAAAACTAATATTTAGTATGCACATATACAAACAAATACTACTCCATACTCATATTAGTTGATGTTTTGGACAAGATTTGGGTCAAATATTTTTTTGCGATAAAAGAAGAATTATATTAGATAATAGCTAGGTACATCAAATACCCACGCTGTGAATAGCTCCATATCTCAAAATCAAACCTATTCGACGCTTTGTATGGATGACTGCATAGGCAAATACTTGGCAACAATTATTTTCGGCCAGACAGTAGATGCCCAACGGACAGCCACCATTCCTGCAGGCGGAGTTGAGAAACTTCTTCTTCTTCCTTGTGTCTTCCTTTTTCTTCTTTCTGCAACCGAAGAACGAGGAAGACTGATATGAAAATTATTCTCCCTGGTCCTTCATCGTGGCCAGGTCCACCACAACAAAACGAAGAAGGGATTGGAGAAAATTATTCCATGGCGGTGGCATCATCTCCGCTTTGATGCCGCCGTTTGGAAACACAAGTCTCCATGTCGTCAATGTCGATGAGGATGCTGATGCCGTAAATGCCGCCTTCATCTTCAACATATCTGCCATAGAGAAAACGATTCCATCCCACACCCTCGCCGTTGCCAGAGAAGAGCAGGAGGAAGAGATAAATCTCCAATACCAAGAAACTTGGTATGGAGAAACGCTAACCTAAAGACTCAATCTAATAGAAAAAACTTACTAAAAAACAATGGATCCCCACTCTCTCCGACCTCCAACAATATGCCGGAGGAGGAGGGAGGGGGACCAGCGGTGACGCCGCCGCCGGCGGCGGCGGCGACTCGCAACGAAACCCTCCAAGGGAGGGAGCGGCGGCGGCTGCGGTAACGCAAGATCCCCATGCACAATTTGGGTCAAACATTAGGAACATAAACTATCAATGAATCTATATTTAGAAAAACTAAAACATCTTATAATTTAGATAGAGTGGAGGTAAAGTAAAAAAAATTTTGGACTGAGTTCAAGTTTCTTAGCTCGAATGAAATTACTGTTATTTCATTTACACGATACAAGGTTTAAAACTTGGGCGAACTTGACTTTGCTTCTAAGTAAATAACTTGAACTCGCGGCAAGTGTCACAAATTAATGCAGTCCAGCACTTCAACACAACAACAAACCAACTCATGTATTGCTTCCAATGACAAACCACCTGAGGAACAATAATCCAAGTTTCAGTTACAATATAGCTTACCCTATATATACATATAATCAAAGAAACAGGCATGCATCACTAATTCAACTATATATACTTCCTCCGTCCCAAATTACAAGACATTTTGGTTTTTCTAGATATATTGCTTTTGCTATGTATTTAGATGTATATTATGTCTAGATACGTAACAAAAACAATGTGCCTTGAAATGTCAAAACGTCTTATAATTTGGAACGAAGGAAGTAACAAGTATAATTAAAACTTAAATGGATATACATAATGATTGTGGCAGACTAAATGGCACCCGCCTTCCACCCTCCCAGACAAAGGCATGGCATTGGCTGCAAGGCTCCAAAACAGTCAACTTAACTTTAGTGGGAACTTTATACTCAATGTATGTTCTAATAGCCACAAGAGCTCTAGAGGCTTCAGTCAGAATATCCTTGCTCATGGAATGGCACCTATTATAATTTTCATCAGAACACCTAGAACCATACAGGGTGTCCAATCTAAGACAGTCGAGTGACACTGCGTTCTTTAGAATATACCAAGTTAGCTCAACCAAGCTCTTTGCAGAGCTAAACCCTGTGATCTTCACACTCTTAAGGGAGCAGTGGGGGTGTTCGTCCATTTGCCTCCACTCTGAGGAATGTCCAATAACCGATTCATGTTTCTTATTTTCCATACGTACCTGAAGATGAGAAAGGAAAACAATTGAATGGATAGGTCCAACAAATTCATAAAAGATATATCTTTGCAGGATGGGATGAATGAACATCTTACATCCAAGCTCAAGGTCTCTAGGGAAGGAGACGCATCAAGGAAGGAAACAAGAGAAAAATAGTCATAGAGAACGGAGGCCCTTCCTGAACCCGAACTCACAAAGATGTCCAGATGCTTGAGGTGGACAAATTTAGTTGGCAGCATCGGTGTATTGACCACCTGCGTAGCATATGTAATGTAAGATTAATTCTACACAAAGGCATGACTAAGGTGATATTATTATGCATACATATATCTCCACTAGACGACATATAAAGTTTCAAGAGTATACCTCATCATCCGATCTTATGTCAAGAATCTCAAGGTTTGGCATAATGGGTGGCAGATCAGCACGAGAATAACAAACTACCTTTGAGTGGCTCATGCTTAGGTTCTTCACTTGCAATGTTTCTCCGGTTATAGTTACATTTCCACTAATGTAAAACTTATAGAGATTGGGAGCTCGGTTCTCTATCACTCGCAGCCTCCAGCATGCTGCAGCCTTCAGGCAAATGAGCCGCTCCAGCATGCAAGGTAATTTCAAGCAAACTATTTTGTCACAGTGAGTAATATCCAACAGCTCCAAAATGGGAGAGTTGGAAAGAAGACCTTCTAACTCATCCTCTTCAATACGCACACGAAACATGCGCATGCTTGTTAGGCTCCTCAAGGTGCCAAGTTCAGCTGTGGGATGGAAGGCACAAAAGCCAACTTCAAGAAACCGAATTGAGTTTCTAATCCCCTCAGATAAAAGTGGGCATGGAAAGTCATACTTCGTCTTGAATCTACATAGCATAACTGTTAGCTCTTCAATGCCTGGTTTAACAGCAACCTGAAGCCAATCATCGAGATCACGATAGGCCATATTGAACAATTCAAGCTTCAATATCTTCAGACCAATGCCTGAGTGTTTTCTCAGAATGCAATCGATTGTGTGGCTGAAATCCTGTTCATGTGCATGTGCTTTCGACCTTAATGAGTCCTCATTGAAGATGAGGTTAGGAAGACACCTCCAGGAACATAGAAAGGCACGGGACACACAAGCAGCACGAGCAGCATCACGTAATGGCATCAAGGAATGTATATGACGCCAGATATCCTACACGCATGCAGAAGCATCATGAGAATAAGAATTCAAAACAATTGGTACTCCAAAGCCAAACTGTAACTTAGGCTGGACAAAGGAAAACAGCACAAGCATGTGCGGTAGTGCCCTTGCAATCTGTAATTTATTTGTACCGATAATGGATTGTAATTGTCCAGTTTATTTTCATCTTTTTTTGTCATATTTTGATGTAGGCACAATAATAATCACCAAAAGAAGAACAAGCCCCTGCTGAATTGAGAGAAATTCCAGAAAGTCTACACAATATCAAGATAGTTACTGGGTACAGACAATTGTTTGGGAGTTAAAGATGCACTGCCTCAATTGAAAACAAAGACATACAAATGATTTAGCCACTCATAGTCGCAAAATCTATGCTGTAAGAGACATCAATCATGGCAATATCACTCGGTGCAGTATCAGCTTTCCATCATATAAGAAAACTATGGTGTAATACTCATACCTCTGGAAGATCTGGTATTTGATATCCCGATATTTTGGCAGGCTGAGAGTCACCGTAACCATCTTCTGAGCAGGGAGCGCCCTTTCTTTTGTTCACCGAGGAGCAAGTCGATCCATCTGCAACCCAACAAGCACGGTTACCACACTGTGCATCCTGAACACTATTTGAAATCTTCTCCAAACATTATGTTGCGTAGTTTTTTAAGGAAAAATCATCAACTGAACTTTGTGCGTGGCTAAAAATCTGTACGCAGTACAACAAAAATCTGTACCCAGCCCGAATTGAAAGAGAGCAAAACTTACTCCGCCGCTGAAGCTCGTCGTCCTGCAGGGACATGACGAGCCTATGACTAGTAGATACACGATTCCCGAGGGTTCCCGGTTCTGTCGCCGAGAAATCACAACTGCGTTTTCCCCTCGGATCCCCCCTGCAGGGCTTGGCTCTATAATCTACATATACTCCTCTTCAGTCTTGTATACTCATAGAATATCCATATGTACGCGTGTATGAATGTATCCATATCCATATCTCTACTCCCTCCCTGTTTTTTGTTCGGTTTTGAACTCAGGCCTCGTTCAGATTGCAACTTTTTGCAATCTGAGCAACTGTAGCACTTTTGTTTGTATTTGACAAATATTGTCCAATCGTGGTCTAACTAGGCTTAAAAGATTCGTCTCGTGATTTATAACTAAATTATGCAATTAGTTATTTTTTTACTTACATTTAATGCTCTATATATGTGGATAAAAATTGATGTGATGGAAAGAGTGAAAAAACTTGCGAAAGTAGCTGAATCTAAACAAGGCCTCAATTTCGATTTGATTTCTGGGCACGCGGACGGAAATCGCGCCGCCGCCGCCGCCGCCGGGCACGGGAACGGAGACACCCCAAACCCCAAAGATGGGGCCCATCTGCGATGGGCCGGCCCAAGAGCTGCTGCTCCGGCCATTTGATTTCTGGGCCGTTATGGGACGATACGGCTTGTGTCATGTTAAGGAGGAGTTCGGGTATTTATAGTCAGAATAGTCTCAGTAAAATATTCATCAACTATATAAAGTTTTAAATCTTGTTGGGGTCTACCATTTTGTTGATATAAAATTTATCTTCTTTTCAACTTGTTTAACTTGGCAGCCCTGGAAATCGATTTCTGTGGTGGTTAACCAGTCAAGTATCCCTACAAATTGCGAATTGACGATCATAGCTTATATATAGCTGGTTGTATTTCTTTAGAACTTTCTACCGGATTCAAGTCACCTAACATCAATTTCTTTTGGGGACTGTTCGCATAAGCTACCGTGCATCAAAGCACTTCAAGTGGCGGTTTACAAGATTAACTATTTTTTTTTTTTTGCTACATACTATATATTTAGTTAAATTTGTGATCATTTAACCCCTCAAAAAGCGTCCGTGACTTACAGTGATCAGAGTTTTGTCTAACGTTGGTACAAGTGTTAGACCAGTCTTTGAAAAGCCAATAGGCAGCCAACCAATAATGGCTTCTGTTTGGGACTTTGTGCGCTGGGGACCCAACCCTTTGGGGTTGATTCCATGAAGCATGCGTCTGGTTTGGTTCATTCTTTGCTTGGGGGTCGTCGTTGCCGACGAAGAACAATTCTTGCTCTCTGCTACATTGCCGAAGAGGCGGGCAATCCATCCAACTTGTCGAATCTCCAGATAAAAAGAAAAGCATGTGTGTCCGTTTCTTGCAAGCTGCTGGGGGTTGGCCGTAGATCGAGGGTAGAGGATCTATATAAACTATATTGCTGCTGCTTACAACCATCATCATGCTCAGACACCAGCTGATCGAGGCGGCGTAGTAAGAGCTAGCGTGAGCACTTGCACCAGTCCACAACAAAGACGAAGAGTACTCTTAAACAAATAAAAACAAAGCTTTAGACAAGAATCATGGCGGAGACGGCGGTCGCGGCGGTGCTGTCCAAGTTCGGCGAGCTGGCGGCGAGCGAGGCCAAGATCCTGCTGGAGGCTGGCGACAAGATGACGCTGCTCCGCGACCGTCTTGAGTGGCTGCAGGCCTTCATCCGCGACGCCGACAGGAGGCGCCGCGCCGGCACCGACCAGCTGACTCGCGTGTGGGTGCGCCAGACGCGCAACGTCGCATTCGAAGCCGAGGACACGCTCGACGAATACATTTACCAGGTTAGCTACTATATAAGCGCTTTTGTTGCCCCCGCCATGCTTGTGTTATTGTGTATACGCTCAACCAAAGTTTACATCTCTGCGGATTTCAATTCTACACAACTTCATATAAAATTCTCAAGCCAGTAATAAATACACTTTGGCTGGCTTCGTAAGATGAAATAAAACTTGATAAAACTACCACTCTCAATACAAAGTTTCATTTCATATTTTATGGGCATTTAATTCTATGGCTCATAGAGAATTGGTAATCGTGCTAAAAGAGTTTTATCCACATGACACTCAATTCTTCTTTCTTCATTAAAACACTGTCATCTCATAAAAAAATACATATATGGTAGACTATTTAATATAAATGAAACTCTTATAAAGCTCCAATTAAGACCAAATCGAGAACAAGTGGGCCGGTGTCTTCAAGTCAACTAGTAGGATGCCCCGCGCGTTGCTGCGGATATATATGAAGTAGAAATTTAAGAAGTTTATAATGGTCAAAACTATGAATTAATAGATATATATATAGATGTAATAGGTCAATTGCGGAGATTGTATCCATTGATATACATGGTATGGATTATTTAAATTGGGCATCACTCAAATCTCAGCCTACCCGAACCTCCACCCCTACTATACCTGAGGGTCACCCCCTCCTAAAATTTTAGGAGTTTTCCTTCATAAAATTATACATATTTTGGAGGATCACATGTAATCCATGTGATATGCAGTTTTGTTAGGTTTTTGCTTACAAACAGATTTTTGCTTAGAAACGGTTTAAATTTTTACAAAAAAATTATCGAAATATATCCATGTGGGGTATTGTTTTGAAAAGTTTATTGCGAGGAACAACATGGTGCAATTGGATTTTAATTACGATACTTGGTTTAGATTGCTAAGACTTTTTTTCTATTTCAAAAGGAATAGCTAGTGGGAGATAAATGAGGCTTAGTGGGTGTAACTAATTTGATGACGTCACATGACATCACTTTTCAGGATTGGACCAATTAGAGCCAAGAGAATTCGTTAGTGGGGGTTAAGATTATAGGAGTTATATAGATTGTCAGACTTATAATGGCATTGTATCACTAACGCAATCTGCATTTGTTGCCGGATTTCAAACGGTGAGTATTCGGCAATCACTGTCGACCACTCGCGCTCGCATAACATGGCAGTGATGTCTATTTTCGCAAAAGGAAAACAAAAAAAGCACTGCCCACGCCCACGCTAGGGCCGCTGCCCGGTGCCTAGCTAGTGTTTGCGTTGGGGCCACCTGCGATCAGTGGGGAAATGGAAACGGACCAAGAGTGGAGGCTAAATCTACCTAAATTTCTGGTCTCTTTTTTTCGTCTAACTCCATGTTTTTTAATTTTGTCCGGTGGTATAACGCTTCCGTATTTTTCTTTACCGAGGATGTTGGGTGTGTTGACAAGTTCTAAGTGACTACAATTTATTTATATATTAATAAAGTCTGTTATATGGCCAAATTTCTGCCTTTAAGTTTTTTGTTCCATCCAACTAGCATCTATCCTGCCTCCTTATTTTCTTCCCACTCTGTATCCGTGTAGTTACCGTTCTTTTTTTTCGTGTCAGATGCCCTATGTGTGTCCATGTTTCTAATTTCCACGAGGCCCCCACTTTCCTTATCCTCTTCATGTGCACATGCCATTTTCCCCCTTTTTTCGTTTGTTTCCATTTTATTCAGTTCTCCTTTTTCCCTTAACTCATCCTATTTTTCTATAGCCCATCATAATATTTCGGAGAATTGTTGCCCCGATTGATTTTTATGTTCTCATTTTTTACTTAGTTTTTTCTGCTTTTCATTTTTTAAGACCTTACAGACGCAGACGCTCACATACAAGAATGCACACGCTCACCCCTATGAACATATGCACGCACATCCTATCCCTATGTTGAAGAACCGAGTTGGACCGGTAAATCTCAAGATTAACGAAGTCACCATAGGTGCCTCGCTGTCGACGACACGTCGCCTACCACTGAAAAAATAGCGTTAAATCCTGAAATAAATTCAGAAAAATGCAAGCACCATGTCAAGTCTGGAACTTGAACCCGGGTAGAGAGCATGTGATTTTTCAATTTCCTTGTAAACATAAAAAACAATATAAGTACAATATTATGGATCTTTAAGCCATTGATCTTTTTCTAATAAATAAAAATTTTACAATCAATTTATTGATATGGGTTTGTTTCGTTGAAATGTGGCTTCTGAAAAAGTAGTTGTCAATTGTGGGATATAGAAAAGTTGTTGAGAGTTATGGCTTATGAGAAAGCTCAAAACCGAATGGTTTAAGAGCTACGTGGTTTTTGGAAAAGTTGCTGTCAGCAAGTTCCACATATCATCTGACTCCACATGTCAACCACAATGTGCAGAGAGGCCATGCTCGCTTGCTGCCTAGGATGGAAACCACCACGTGCCCATGGTGACGGTGCATATATATTTATTTTTAAATATTTGCTGTGCTTGGCGGCCGGAGAAAAATGTCATGAAGATGAATTTTACACAGGCTTAATAGAATATGACCATATTATTGCTAAGATTAACTTATATTATGGATGTTGATCATCGTAAAATAAATTATGTATTTGAAATATTGTATAAAAAGATAAAACACAAATAGACATGTATCATTTATGTTGTTGTTTTTTGTTAATATTTAATACTTCCGTTGCAACCCACGGACAAATTTACTAGTAATAGAAAAAGACTATAAATCATACTAATCATCCACTAAGACTCTAAGAGATATATAACAAAGAACGTAGGTTGGATGCTAAAAAAATAGTACATCACTAAATATTTAAAATAGAAAATGGAAAAACAACAGTACCTACCCCTAGTTTATCTGCCCAAGAGAGGGCTGCAACCCCACTAGCACCCCCTCCCCCACCCCACCCCTGGGTTAGGGTGAGGGAGGCGTAGGGAGTAGTGGACCAGGATCTAGGAGGACAGAGATGACATATAAGGTCGGGAGAGAGAGAGAGAAGGACAAGGGACAAGGGCACAAACATGTACACAAGAGAGTTAGTCACGTTCAAAAGAGATCTTAGGTCCGAGATAAGGGAATGACCTATAATCCGGCAGTGATAGCAATAATTATCTATCACAGTATCGATTGGTTTTAAAATCTAGCACTGATTGCTTCCGAACCGGTATTGATTTCCTTATCGCTTTCGGTTTTAAATTATCTGGCAGGATCGTGTTATATAGTGATGTTATTAACTTGTGCACGATTTGATTTTTCTGCTTGAATAACTACAGGTTGACATGAAAAGCCAGGGTTATCGATGCTGGAAGAAAATGTGGCATAAATACTTGACTGGTCTATGCACCCAAATCTCCAGTCGAAATACGTTGTCTACGCGAATCAAGAGGATCAATATCAGACTTGCAAAAATAGCAGAGAACCAAAAGGAGTACAACATCGGGCATACACCATTAGCGCCAGTGACGTCTTCCACTACAGCCACTTCAGCATGGTATGTATGCGATCACTCCTCGATCAGTCAGCACTTTAATTATATTTTCAGTTATCATTGGTGTTTTTTAAATTTCTTTCTAAGAGCACTTATAATAATGGGTTAATTAAAGGAGGTGAATAGCCACAAAATCATTTTTCTGCGACAATTCCCATTAATATAACTACATAATAGATAATACCCCACATGTTGTTGTTGTGGAAATTTTGTAATGTTGTATGAAAGAACTCATGGAGCAAGAAATAGCAACAACTCTCAAAGAAAATATGCACACACTACTACACAATTTTTTTCCAAAACGGTCAAAAATGATTTTCCGAGGCGGGCATCTCAACCGCCTCCAATTGAAGGTCACGGTTAATCAGACCTTAACGGAGGCAGTTTCTTTGCCCGCCTCGGTAAATAATTTCATGAATTAAAAAAAACCACCGAAGCCCGTAAATAATTTCACGAATTAAAAAAAAAACCACCGAAGCCCGGTAGCCCACCGAGCCCGGTCCAGCGCGCCATCGCCGCCAATGGCCAGATCCACGCCGCCTCCATCGTCGATGGCCGGATCCACACGATGGTGACCGGATTCACCGCGCCGCTGCTGCTGGGGGCTGGATCCGCTTCGGTGGTGGGCGGATCCGCTTGGTGGCCGCCGGATCCAGGCTGCCGCCGTTGCTAGGGGGACCAGATCCGCGCGGTTGTCGCCGGATCTGCGCTGCCGCAGCTGCTGGACACTGGATCCACGCCCCCGCCGCCTCCGGTGGTCCGCCCACCCCGCCGTCTCTTCTGGCTGGATACGCGCCTGGAGTTAGGAGAAGAGGATGGTCGCGCCGTGCCGTGCTTGGAGGAGAAGGTCCCCGCGCCGTGCTCGAGGGACCGAGAGGCTGCATGCCCGCGCACCGCCTCTCTGAGCTGCCGCGTTCGACGGCCACCGGTGAGCCGCTGGATTGGAGGATGGGGGTGTGCTCGGGGAGGAAGGCCGGAATGGAGGACGAGGCTGCACTCGGGGAAGAAGGCTAGGGAGGAGGCCGGTGAGCTGCCAGAATGGAGGGTGCGCTCTTTTTTTTTGTGGGGAAGGGAGATGGTGCGCCGTTCTTTTTTGCGGGGAAGGGAGGTGCGTTCGGGAGAAGGAAACGGTGAGGTGGAGGAAACCCTAACTCACACTTATATACTTGGTCACGTCTATCGGGCTTCATTTGGGCCTTTTGGGCCTCGACCATAACAACCGAGACGGGCCTCATAAGACACCCGCCTCAAAAAATATGTGTATTTTTAGAAGCGGACCTCTTGTAAGGCCCGCCTCAGTTAATGAATTTTAGGAGACGGTTATTTTTTAACCGCCTCCGTAAATTTATTTTGCGTGACAGTTTTTCTGACCACCTCGGTTAATAGAAAATAACCGCCTCGGTTAATCGAAGGCATTAACCGAGGCGGTTGAAATTGTTGCCCGCCTCCGAGGCCTATTTCGAAACGCCTCGCAAAAGATTTTTTTGTAGTAGTGACATGTAAAATTGTATGAATTAGTGAGAGTAATCAAAGAGAAGCAATGCCATAGTGAAAAAGCTAATTTATTGAGAGTAATAAAAAGGAATCAATGCCATAGGAAAAAGCTATTGACTGCAGGAGAGGAATCGAAAAAGGGGCAGCACCATAAAAAAAAGCCCGATTCCCCTCGCTGCTTTGAGCTCAAGGTTGAGACGGGGACGCCGCGGGTGCCTGCGGCATGGCCGGCAGGCGGCAGGTGGCAGGCTCGTGGATACATGATGGAGAACTCTACTTCCCTAATCGTCTTTCCAAGGAGCGAACTGGAGGCGATTTCGGGAGTGTGTCTTCTCACTGGTGGGGTCGCTGGTACCCATTAGCTCCAGTCGTCATCATAGCCTTCGGGTGAGGTGGATTGTGGTTCTCTGCCGGTACGGTGAGTGGGGATGGTGCCTGTGTTTGTTAGGGTTAGTGTCCAGGAGGTGGCAATGTGGCGGATGGCGGCATCTCCATGGAATAGGGTCCTTCCATGCTCTTTCCTGACTTGGTGGTGCTTTGATTCCATGCCGTCGATTAGCGCGTGAAGGTGGAATCCGTCTTCGTCGGCTCCTACACTGCGTCGGCTTGGGTCTTGTCGATTCTAGAGGTAGCGGTGCTGGCGGCACTGACAACACTCTATGTCAAGGATGCAGTGGTGATTGTGGGCGTTGCGGCACGATAGAGAGTAGATCGAGCTCGAGCTTCCATCGGCGACGTTTGATGGTGAGCTTTGATCCATGGTCTAAGGAGCCCATCTCAATTAAGAAACCAACCGGCAAGCACGCTAGCAGCTGATCACGGCACAGCAGACATGCACGCATGCATGTCACGTTTTCTTTTTAGGAAAATATGCATGTCACATAGGCATCCTAGCCGGCCTAAAGTTGGACTCAAGTCCAAAACCAACCGTACGTACAAATCTGCACGTCCTCCAGCACCACGCACACGCCTAAAAGCTTGCGCCTTCATGAGGCACCATCTCGTGTGTCTCTCGTCACCTACTCACGCTGCCAGTGGGGCTCTCTTCCGATTAAATTTTTTTCTATTATTTTTGGGGTTTTTGTTTCCATCTTTGCTAAGTGTCGGGCACTCGGCAAGATAAAAGTCACTCGGTAAAGACGGCTTTGCCGGCAAATTTTTGCCGTGTGGTTTTTGCCGAGTGTGGCACTTGGCAAAGCCTTTACCAAGTGCAATTAGGCTCAGCAAAGCATGGGAATCCGGTTGTACATGTAGAGTCTAGAAGATTTTATTGTATAATTTTGAGTTACTTATATAATTTTATATCCAATCAACCAATTTTTCAAGAACTAGAGTGTCTTCAACGAATCGCTCAAAAATAGGTGTCCACCAACAAAAAGCCATCACTTGACATATCCAACCGTAAATTTTCCCTATACTAGCAAATATGTCCGTACGTTACATTATGAAAAAAAACTATCAAACATTTATGAAAAACAATGATGAAATATTGCATTAGGAGAAAAAACTATCAAACATTTATGAAAGACAATGAAAGATACATATTGTAACACACGTAGTTGGAGGGTGGATTAGGGCTAGTAGATCGGAGGAAAAAGATGAGAGGGAGGAGGGAGCGCGCGCCCTAGAGGCGGCGGCCCTTGGCGGTGGTGGCGGTGGCGGCAAAGCGGCAGCGCAGGGGCGGCGGCGTGCGGCCAGGGAGAGAAGAAAGAGCCTGAGAGCCGAGAGCTGGGGTAAAGAGCTTTCGCCCAATTTCTTTTTTGACTCCATCTAATTACAATCCTCTAGTATTTATAGTCTCAAGTGGACTTTAACGGAAAAGTCCTTATCGAATATGGAATTTTCAGTTTTCCTAACCTTAATTTTCTAAATAATAATAATAATAATTAAGGTAACTTTCGGTGAAGATGGCGGCGACGACGGCGGCTAGGGCAGCCAGCCACCCCCTCCCTAGGCACGCACGCCTCTAGGCAGACCGCGAGGCCCGCTAGGGTTGCAGCAGGGGCGGTGACGCCCCCTTCTTGGGCCTGGACGGCCTCGACTGGCCCGTTTATTGTGACGTTATCACTTGCCACATTAGGCGTGTGACAAAACTCCCCCTTCTCCACTCAGCGCGTCCTCACGCTGAAATCCGAGTGGTGCCGTTGATGTTGTTGAATCCTGTGCCGGTGTAACCCGTCGGTTTTCGCGCTGAGTGCATGGCCATCTCCATCTCATAGAGCATGAATCCCATGGCACAGTTGTTGATGTTGCTTCTGCGTTCCGGGGGAGATGCATCACCAATGGTCAAGAAGTTGAGGAACCACAGAGGGGCTTCGCCAGTAAGATGTAAAAGTATATATCCGTTCCATTGATTATCTAGTGCTTGCTGTAGCCCGAAGAGAAGCCCCATTTGAAATAGCCACAACATCCTTTTGAACGTGCTAATATCCGTTGGTGTATCCAGCCTGGTGTGCACAAGTTGCTGTCATGGTTGCTCCAATCTTATCAGCCCTGAGTTCATGAGTATGTAGTTGCTAGTGCTGAAGGTGCTGCCTACCATGGCCAACATCTCCGTATCCGTTGCTAGCTCGATCTCCATCAGGGGCGTGTACAGTAATTACGAATTATTTAGTAAATCAAAGATTGCATACCCAATTGGTCTGTTGCAAGAGGCCTCAGCATGCTTATAGTTGTCATCACTGTAATCCTTGTCAGCTGAGTCATCCTCCTTTTTCTATGGGTGATGTAGTGTAACCACTATCCTAAGCAGATCTCCAGAGCCGATGATGAGTAAGTAATTCGGGCCAGTCTCACTGTTAATACTATCTAATGTTTTGGTGGTCAATTGAGTGGTGTCAGTGGTACCTTTGTAAAAGATGCCTGGGGTTTAGTAGTCTCGAACATCTGATTCACCAGTGGCCATAGAACCAGCTAGCGAGGAAAGTTGTCGTCCAGATGTTCATTTCGGTGTTCGCCTGAGCGTCCATTGTCGTAGCCATCAACGGTGTCTGCCATGTTGTCACTGACGACAGCTCCTTGCTTGACTGTGAACAATCCATCCATAGCATCCTTCCATACCAGATCTATATTGGGGGTGGTGATCGGTACCTTCATGTCGCGAACAGCGCTGCTCTTAGGGGCATAATCCAATTTGGGTTGGATCTTGGTGATGACGTTGCTCCCAGTGAATACATGATTTCCATCTTAATATTCTAGAGATTCAACTGTAGTAACAAAACTTAAAGCGATTTGAGTGTCAAACCTGGTGATCGGATCAGCCTCTATGAATAGCGGGCTGTAGCAAGCGTTGACGACGGCATCTCGGGTGTTATCTGGCTCAATTGGATTTATTGCCGGTGGCGAATTGCTGCTGACGACTGTTGCCTTAGTACTGAAGGCCACCGCGCCCGTGAGGGCACGCACCTCCATGATGCCCAGTGAGTGACGGTGGTGCCATCCTGCTGAGTGTCGATGGCGACGGGTTCCTCCATCATGGTGTTGAAGAAGAATTTATTGGCGACGATCTCAACTTGTTGTTTTCCCGCAGCACTATTGTCATCAATGGAGTAGGCCAGACCTAATCTGGCTCGGGCCCCAGTGACGACGGTGTCGCTGACAATAGGTGGCAGAGCCACAGGCGCCGGTGGTGCCATGCTCTTCTCCAGCATGGCAAGGAAGCGTTGCTCATACACGCAAACAAGTGATTTAGTAGATCCATTTGGACTCATCTCCAGGACGTCGATGGTGTCCTCGATCTTGGCAAGCAGGAGCTCCTTCTTCTTGCGGGTGGGTTCTGCGGACATCTCATCTGCGGTCATGACGTTGGTGAAGTCATTGACACGCGCGGAGACATCGGCGATCATCGTAGGGGCGTCGATGGTAGGGGCGCCCATGGGGGCATGCCCTAGCCCCATGGCATGGAGGCGGCTGTCAAGGTCGCGTAGATTCATCTCATAGGCGAGTGTGCGTTCCTTCGCCATAGCGCGCTCCTTCTCCATAGCCTGGTTTTTGAGGTCGGTAAATCCACGGAGTAGTTCACGCAATTCAACCATGGTGGTGGAGGCCATTAGATCCAATCTATGAATTCTTCTAGACTCACGATACCAGTTGTAATACACGCAGCGAGAGAGTGGATTGAGGCTAGTAGATCAGAGGAGGAAGATGAGAGGGAGGAGAGGGCGCGCGCCCTAGAGGTGGCAGCCCTCGGCGGTGGTGGTGGCGGCGGCATGCGGCCAGGGAGAGAAGAGGGAGAGAGCTTGAGAGCCGAGAGCTGGGGTAAAGAGCTTTCGCTCAATTCCTTTCTTGATTCTATCTGATTATAATCCTCTAGTATTTATAGTCCCAAGTGAACTTTAATGGGAAGTCCTTATCGAACATGGATTTTTCAGTTTTCCTAATCTTAATTTCCTAAATAATAATAATAATAATTAAGGTAACTTGCGGTGAAGATGGCGACGACGGCGGCGGTGGCGGCTAGGGTAGCCAGCCGCCCCCTCCCTAGGCACGCGCGCCCCTAGGCAGGCCATGAGGCCCGCTAGGGTGGCAGTAGGGGCGGCGGCGCCCCCTTCTTGGACCTGGACGGCCTCGACTGGCCCGTATATTGCGATGTTTGTCACTGCCCACATTAGGCGTGTGACACATATCCATTTATATTGTACTTTTTCTAAAAAATTTAAAGTTACTATTGATTTCGCAATAATACAACAATAATGTCCCATTGAGTCCGCATTAAATTTTAAATACAATCTTGATAGTTTTTTCTTCCATTACAAAGTACATAAATATTTCGTAATATTTATACATTGATGTAGTTAAATAACGATTTCCGTGACTTTCTTTATGGACCTATAATGAAGAAGTGCTCTATGTGTTGATGATTATGACGGGAGACCTCTCTAAATTTTTCACATGGAACGACCTTTGTCAAGAAATGGTACATAGTAAATACAATTTAGCGATAATTTATGTAATTTTAATGTAGGATTCAGGTCAAGTTGGAGCGCAGCTTGATAATCTAATAGTAATAATAGTACTTAACTTACTTAACTTACCAAATTACTAATTAAATTTACAGGTTCGATAATGTCGTTGGTCTTGAGGATGATCTGGCAAAACTAGAGGAATTGTTGCTTCGCGAAGATCACACGAGGCAAATGTTCATCTCCATACTGGGGGAGAGTGGTGTTGGAAAGCTGACCCTGGTAATGATGTTATGTAACCAAGTGGCGGTGGTGACCACACATGTATTCAAAGTTTTCATTTGGTACAACGTGCCACTGGATTCCACGGTGGAAGATCTTCTCCAAGAAATCTACAAGAGAGCAGTAGATTGGTGCACAGAAAAAGAAATTGCAGGCCTCCATCAGCCAAAGAAAGACGACGATGGTGGCAATGATGATATCACAGATAAGCTTCGACAACTCTTGGCAGGGAAGAGGTATCTGGTGATTATCGGTGGCATATCCTCCAAAACCATGCTCAACTGTGTGATGGCAGGCCTGCCTGATGACAACAATGGAAGCCGGGTTCTACTCATATTGGACACTGAGAACGAAGAAGTCGCATGGCATGCTAATACCATGAACCAAATGGGCTTAAACGGAGTCCACATATTGAGCCGTTTGGATGAAAAAAGAAGTGAAGAATTGTTCCGTTCAAGGGCCTTCAGGAGAGAAGTATCTGATGGATCAAAGGGAGACATGACCAGTAGGTACAGCAAAATTGTGTATGATATAACTGGAGGTTACCCTTTGGCTATAGTGGTTCTGGCTGGACTACTCCGATTCAAGGAGAGGCAAGGGCAGTGGGAAGCTGTGCTACAACAGCTCAGGCCTACTGGACCAAGTATGGTAGAAGCACTAGTACAAGGCGGCGACGTTGATGGCAACAAGCAGATAAGTGAAGTTGTACGGTCTACAAGTCATGATAACCTTGTGTCCACAAGAACAACAGCAATTGAGAGGGTCTTCTGGGCAAGCTTTGAAGACCTTCCCAACGAACTCAAGTCATGCTTCCTTTACTTTGTTGCTTCCCCAAAGAATTCCTCTTGGGGGACCAATAGCCTGGTGCTGATGTGGATAGCCGAGGGATTCATCAAGCCACAGAAGGGCAAGACTTTGGAGGAGCTGGGTCATAACTACCTCAAGGAGTTGGTCTTGAGATGCCTTGTTAAGATTGTTGGCATGAATGAGGCTGGTGGTATTGAGCTTGTCATTGTTCACCCAAGGCTCCATGGGTTCCTGCAGTCAGAGGCTCGCGAGGCTGGCTTCATGGAGGTTCATGACATGTACCATGTCTTTGTTCCACCGTCGGTGCGCCGCCTCTCTTATGTGATTTTTGGCAGCAGATATACTCTATTGACCAATAAGTTTCCTAAGTTGCGTTCCTTCATGTGCTCGGTCCAAGAGGAGCAACATCACAGCACTGACAAGAACAAGAAGCATTGGCATGATCTCAGGTTCTTGTGTGGCTCCAAGTTCCTTCGCGTAATCAATGCACAACTAAGGATTAAGGAGTTGCCAAATAGGATCGGTGACATGATCCACTTGCGGTTCTTATGTGTTCACTGCAAGACCCTGAAGGAGCTCCCATCCAGCATTAAGAGGCTGCTCAACCTGCAGACGTTGAACATAAGGGGCACTCAAGTTGAGAAGATTGACCCAGGCTTCTGGAAGATAAGGACACTTCGACATGTGCTTGCAGACATGCTCATGCTTCCAGAAACCATCGAGGAAGAACTGGGCGAGCTGCAAACTCTATCTGGAGTAAAGCCTGCTACTGGCCAAGGAGGAGAATGGAATAAGGGACAAGAGAAGAAATGTCCGCTACACAAGATGCCCAATCTCCGGACACTGAATCTGCATGAAATCGCACATGAAAAACATGGGGCAGCACTGGAGACTGCTCTCACGGAGATGCATCTTCTTGCTGACTTGAGCCTGCAAGGTGATGTCATTCCTTCATGCGTCTTCACCGCACGTAGCCTTCGATTCCTTCAGACAGTAGAGCTAGATGGCAATGTGGAATGGCCTGAGGTCGGGTGGGATGCTAGCAAGGTCCGACCGAACCTCATCAATGTCAAACTGAAAAATAGCAATAAGGAGCCCCAGCACATCATGGAGGAAATAAAAAAGATTCATAAACGAAAGTTGGCTTGAGGCATGCGATTCCTATCAGTCAGTACACAAGGAGAAATCGAAGAGTAAGCAGCACTATGGGTGAAGAAATTCAAAGGTGCAACACACTCATGATTTGGCTTCGTAGTTTTTATATCTGCATCTGAACCATATTTCGTGAAAAAAATAATATGTTGTATCAAACATTGGGAACATAAATCATAAATAACTTTTGTCATATGAATGAATTTATTCGATATGTATCTCTATCTGTTTGTCCATATTATTACACTACCATGTGTTGTTGTGATAGTGAACCATTTGTCCACTCACATTCGCTTATATTATTATTAATTATAGAAATTCCGTTGATTAATGCTTTTCTCAGACCGTTGACGATGATTTCTACTTAGAGACTTAAAAAAGTTTGACTGGCACAAATTCTAGAAACCACTCTTTTTCGGGACAGAGGAACTATGTATGTAGGATTAGCCTGGTGAAGTAGATGGGCTGCCCGGGCTGCCCAAGTTCTCATCCAGCAAAGATTTTAGCCAAGAGTCATTAATTTGAACGAAAATCATGATACGTACGTCGGTACGTGCACAAGAATTTTCTAAAGAGAAGGTGATCATTTCATCAATGAAAGATACACCCTGAAACATCTACGTCAATAACAGAAGTGTATTCCCACCCTTTTTTTGGCATGCAAGATCGATCAAGAAGGAAAGGCAGGCATGTCGTTTCGACAGCAATTTGTCTTTTTAGTGCCAGCGTTGCGAGATAAAGCCGGCTTATCGCAATCACCGGCCGGAAGAGCCACAGCTTCAGCAATCGGTGGTGCAGTGGTGAGTGGGTGACAGGAAATGGAAGGCCTCACCGGCGCCGTCCGGATCGTGTCCAGGCGTCTCGTCCGGCCAGAGCCGGCCACGAGCTCGCCGGACAACAACAGAGGAGCGCCGCCGCCGGAGCCGGAGGAGACCATGCACCTGACACCGTGGGATCTCCGTATGCTCACGGTGGACTACATCCAGAAGGGACTGCTTCTGCCCAAGCCGCCGGCACCGGCGGGAGGAGCACAGCTCGTGGACGGCCTCGCTTCGTCCTTCGCGCGCGCTCTGGCCCGCTTCTACCCGCTGGCCGGCTGCCTCGCCGTCGCGGATTGTGATGCCAGTATGCCACCGGCGGCGGTCCGGGCATCGTCGTCTCGCTCCGCTGCAACGGAGAAGGCGCCGAGTTCGTCCACGCCGAGGCCCCGGAGGTCACCGTACGTCGGCGACATTGTAACTCCTCCTGCAGGTTACTACATCCCCAGCTCCCTGGTGTGGTCGCTCTTCCCGTTGAACGGGCTCCTGGGCGCGGACGCGGCGCTGGACTCGGACTCCCGCGGCCACCGCCACCCAGCGCTAGAGGCGCAGGTCACCGAGCTCGCCGACGGCGTCTTCGTCGCCATGTCGCTCAACCACGCCGTTGCCGACGCCACCACGTTCTGGCACCTCTTCAACACATGGTCGGAGATCAGCTAGACGAGCGACAACGGCGGCCGTGATGAGGTTTCGACACCACGGCCGGCGCTGGACAGGTGGTTCCTCGACGGCCACCCCGGTGCCCATCCCTCTTCCCTTCCGCAAGCTGGAGGACATCGTCCGGCGGCCCGTGTACACGCCGGTGCAGGAGTGCTTCTTCCACTTCTCGGCGGAGAGCGTGAGGAAACTCAAGGCCAAGGCGAACGCCGAGATGACCGGCGGCGGCACCGCGACGACGGCCACCACCGTACTATCGTCGCTGTAGTCCCTGCTCGCCCACCTGTGGCGAGCGTCGTGTCAGGCGCGGGAGCTGGCGCCAGACCGGGAGACCACGTACGTGCTCCTCGTCTGATGCCGGGGACGCGTGACTGGGGTACCACGAGAGTACGTGGGCAATGCCGTGACGCTCGCCGTCGCCAGGTCGACGGCCGGCGACGTGGTGAGCAAGGGGCTGGCTGGCTGGGGTGGGCGGCGTGGCTCCTGAACACGGTGGCGTAGACTCGGCATCGACCTAGTCACAGTACTTAGAAAATTTATGTATATAATAGTATAGAAACTCTTCTTGTAACCGACTAGGATTAGACTGATAAACACTGGTACAGAAAACATTTTTACAGGTGGTGCTAGAAGTATCTTCACAGGCGGCACAGCCCACCGCTGTACCAGGGGTCAGTACAAATCGACCACAGTACAGGCGGTGGAAAGTGAGCCGCCTGTGAAAATTCGGTTTTCACAGGTGGTTCACTTAGTCGGCCGCCTATGTTTTATATTTACACGGGTGGTTCACTTAGTCGGCCGCCTGTGTTTGTGTATATTTACACGGGCGGTTCACTTAGTTGGCCGTCTGTGTGCGGGTGACTAAGTGAACCGCCTGTGAAAACCGAATTTTCACAAGCGGCTCACTTCCACCGCCTGTGTAAATAATTTTTTATATATATTTCAAATTTTAATTTTTTCCACCACACCACAGTACTAAACCTATTCAAACTAAACATCACATATACATCAACCATAAAATATCATACATACATCACATATATATATAAACATAAAATCAAACATCAACCATAGAATTACATATATACACGTCAATGTTATCCGCACAACCATGCAGTATTTACATGTCATTTCTCTTCAGATTTAGACCTGCTATGTCTGTCAGCACTCTAAATTTATCACTTGCTAAATCGCCCTCATGATCAAAATATGTTCCGTCACTTAGAATTATTTCTCTTATAATAAAACCGCACAAGTCTGCTATTATATTTTTCAGAGTCGATAGTGTAAAGGGCACGTCCCTTTCTGGTTTTTGTGGCTGGAAAGAAAGTTTAAAATCATTATTGACACATGTCCAATATATACATTTGCAACTTTAATGAGAAAACTTCATACATAGATATTATTTACCATATTTTTGTCCCTGACGTATCGTCCCCGCTGCCTTATAAACTCATAGACGTAGTACCCATAATAGATCGATCCAGGTGGTTGCTTGTGGCACTATATAATGAGCAACAGATTATTCTAAAATTGTCATGCCTTATGCATTATTTATATGATGATATATGTTCAGACAACTTACCGGATAGTGGTGTTGTATCGTCAGTGGCACCCTAGGATCTGAGCGTGCGGCGTCAACAGGTCCTTTTTGTTTCTTATAAAACCGCCATGCCCTGTAGATATCGAATATAAATCACTAAAGTTATTTCAAAACTCTAATTCATATAAGTACGCATGTGGTTACATGTTGGCTCACCTTTCTAATTGAACCAAGAATGGTTGATACTTCTCGGGAGGAAAATGTAAGGAGTCCAGGACAAGCACCTTCCCTTCGAAGGGATAAATATAAAAAACGATCCAATGGTCACTGTATGAATAAATGAGTGAGCGACACATGTTTATTGTTTACACGATAATTTGAAGTACGTATACGAAGTCATGCTTATCTAAAGTTATAAGGTGCCAATATGAAATCCCTGTACTTATACCTCAGCATTGATCTACCGAGATAGAGGGCATATTCATCCTCATATTTTCTTTGCATCTCTTTTATAGCTTCTACAACTTCTTCTGGTGTTTTGTCCTTCTCTACCTTTGCTCTTTCGTCCTTTGGCAGTACGAATTTATGCATATTTTTTTTAACTTGATAGGGCTCAGATAACCGACCATCGATCCGGTAGATAATGACATCTGCTCGTGATTTTGCAAACTACAGACAACATCTGCATATTAGAGTTTCACAGTACATATTAATAATAACAAATGTGTGTGCATGAGTGATACTTACAGCCACCAGATTGTTATGAGTTGGACGTCAAGCCGCCTATAGTTCAACAACAAGTGCATGTCCTCAAAGGTAACAAATGCCCTGCTTTTTAGCTTGCCAGTAGCAAACACGACTGCTGGTATATCAACACCGATTGTATGGATGCCAGCATGCACTGCTCTCATGTACCAGTCATAAAACCTTTTTATCATCCATTGAATCTTCTCGAGCTGCGTCCATGGGAGCATAGGCCTTCTAGGCACATAGTCATTGGGGACATTGACATAATCATCAAGCGTTAGCTTTCTGATATCCTTTAGGGTCAATGATGGACTTGATGGCTGTTCGACATGTACATCGCAACTTGGGGCTTCCGTTGACGGGGCAGCGGCTTCCCTTGACAAGGCGGTGTCTTCCTTTTCCTTTGACGGTTCGAGCTCAACGAGTCGTGCCGTCTGCTGCTTTCCAAGTCCTTTCAGAAAGAGAGCCGTGCCTGCTGCTTTCCCCTTTTTTGGCTCAAAGGGAGAAATCAATTTTAGAATTGAAAATTTCTTCGCCTTCTTGGAGGCCGGTGCTGGTGGGGGAGTTTGCTCATCTTCCTTCTGCTTTGGTGGCGGAGTTTGCTCATCCTCCTTCTCCCTTGTTGTGTCCTCCTTGGCTGGCGGAGTCTGCTGCGCAGGCATGTTCTCCTTGGCTGGCCCCTCGGGCTCATTCAGCGAGGATGCCAACTCATGTATTGGGGAGGATGGCGGTGGCTCGTAAAAGCACGGGGATGCTGGAGCATGCATTGGCGATGGTGGCTGTTGATATGTTTCGGCCTCTTGGGATGGTTGAGGCGCTGGTGGATCAGTCAACCTGACGTCCCGTCTCGGCCATAGTATGAAGTTGTTGATTGCTTCTCCAAGCTTCTCTATACCCTCAGAGGTCGGGATGTCTATGAAGTCGTCTTCATATCCGCTCACGACCGTCAACACTTCTACCCTATAGTATGGATCTAGGATGTCGACATCATGGAATCTACGTCCTGGGATAGCCTTGCTTGTGGCCACTTGCTTTGTATGCTGATTCCTAAGGCCATAGGATATGACTAAGGAGCAAGGCCAAGGTCTGTCAATATCGTCAACTGGATAGTGGTCCTTATTTGTTGTTGACGCTATACTGCTTGGAAAGGGCATAGATTGTGTGGCCGCCTGCTGGCTCCCCAAGTGTTGAGCTGGGACAAGCTGCATATGCGAAGGAGCTTGTGAGGACATCTGTTGAGCAGAAACTGCTCCCGCCAACCGCTTCATCACTTCAGGATCAGGATTGGTAAAGAAGTCTTCCATCATATCCCTAAACTTTTTGGCGGCCTGCTGCTCAAAAAAATCTTTCATTTGCTCCTTATGTCGGTCTCTTTTCTTATACATGCCTTTCCACTCATCACCGAATCCTTCTTTCCAGCTTATTTTGGAGGAGACGCCCCGTACACGTCCTGGATGCTCGGGGTTACCTACAGCATGGTTTTTCATGTCAGTGTCGATTCCCATTTTACTCAAATAAAATGCAATAAGAATGGTTACCTAGAGCATGGGTAAGGATGTCTCTCTCCCTCTGTGACTTGAAGGCGCCTTTCTTTTCCAGCTTTGATGCTTCCAAAACATTCTCAGCAACTTCTCTAATCTCAACGGGACACGACATCTCATCGCTCTCAGTGTCTGCCTTCCGAGCGCGAAGCCAATTCGCACTCCTTTCAGGCACTATATCGGCCAAAACCAAATGGCCCTCTCTCCTCTTTGCATCGTCTTCAGCCCTCCATTTAGGAATCTTGGTCTTGTAACCACCAGTGCCAAGGTGGTGGTGATACCTGTTCCTCTTCACGAGTTCAGGGGTGGCTTTGCTCTTAGCCTTAGAATCTTCCGAATCTCTCATGACGCGAAAACGTGCCCACTGAGCCTCTGTGATAGGGTACCGCTTCGTCGGGTCCCGCCCCTTCTGCAACCACTTTTTATTCATCTCGTGCCTATAGCCCCGGAATGATATTGGCAACTGCTTTATGACATAACCCTTGGCCAACACTTCTGTACCCTCCGGGAAAATAAACCGAGTGCACAAGCGATCCCAGCAGCTTTTCCTCTTCACTTCTGGCACCATACTCCAATCACTCCAGGAGATATCAAATTCCTCCTTTACTAAATATCCAATTGCGGCCCGAAATTTGGGTAGCGCCTCTAGAGGTGCTAAGGGCTCTCCGCTCGGACTTAACTCTGTAATCCTATAAACTTCTTCTGGAAATCTATTCCTTCCTCTGTCTCCTCGTGCCCGATCACTCTTTTTCCTTTTACTTCTCGGCTCGGAGGATGTCCCGATCGTTTGAGGCACCGTGTCCTTCGGAACATCTTCTTCTTCTGCCTCTATTTCGGCAACAATTTGAGAGAACACCTCCTGTCAATTCAATTGTTGGGTACATACATACACATGCATTCTCTCGTATAGACACTCTACTACAATATATACCTCATCATCATCCGGATCAGCTTCAGGCTCGTATGTCGGGTCATGTTCCAACTTAAGACAAGCCTTCTTAGCTCTGTGGGATTCACGTGGTGATACGCTCGGGCTCCTATAAGTGTCGGATCCCGGCGTTTCTATCTGGGCATCGGCCTGCTCAGCATTCGATGGAGAACTCATCTGCATGGCATACAAGTATAAACATGGAATACAAGTATATAATTTCCTAAATATATACTCTAAGTACATATTTAACTTCCAAAGTACATATATGGAATACAAGTATAAGAAAAACTATAATTAGCAAACCCTAATTAGCAAACTCTAATTAACAAACCCTAATCTAGGGTTAATTAAATTTAACTACTAATTAATTAACAAACCCTAATTAACAAACTCTAATTAACAAACCCTAATTAGCAAACCATTAATTACTAACTCAATTAATTAACAAACCCTAAGAAAAAAATTACTAACCCTAATTAACAAACTCTAATTAGCAAACCCTAATTAGGCAAACTCTAATTATCAAACTCTAATTAACAAAATAAACTAAATTTAATTACTAAAAAAACTCAGGAATTAAGAAACCATTAATTACTAACTAAATTAATTAATAAACCCTAAGAAAGGATTTATTAACCCTAATTAACATTTCATCAAAAAACTAACCCTAATTAACAAACACTAAGAAAGAAAAAAAAAGAGGCAGCCAGGGCAGCCTGGTGGGCCCAACAGGGCCTAGCACGGCCTGCCTTGGCTCCTGCCGGCACTAGGAGGGGGGCGGCGGCGCTAGCACGCAGCCGCCGCCGAACCTCGGAGGTGGCGGGCGCGCACGGGCTCACCTCGGGCGGGTCTCCACGGTCGCGGCGGGGCGCTGAGGCGGGATTGCTGGGGCGCGGCGCTGAGGAGGTGGCCGGGCGGCGGATTAGGCCTAAGCTACGCAAGCTCCACTCGGCGGCCGGCTGCTGCCGCGGCGGCGTGCGGAGGCTGGCCGGCTGCTTCGGCGTGGGCGGTCGCGCGCGGCGGCGCGGTCAGTGAGAGGTGGTGGCGCGGGCGGGATTTCGGCAGCCTGACGGCGTCGTTTTCGTCAAGATCGCGCCACCAGACTTAGAAAATTTCGTGGGCCCTTTTCAGGACAATATATTAGGGTTGATTTATCTGGCGGCTGTCAAAGACAGCCGCCTGTATAAATCATTATCACAAGCGGACCACTACGACCCCCGCCTGTATAAATGTATTAGTACAGGTGGCCCGCTAAGACAGCCGCCTGTACTAATACATCTGTACATGTGGTTGTCATTGACAGCCGTCTGTATAATACATTTTTACCTTTTCCTTAATCAGGATTGTTTGAAAATTTAAAAATCCGTAATAAATTGTAAAAATATCATAAAGTAGAAAATGAAGACTTTTTGAAATGCTTGGGACTAGATCTATAACTTTTATTTTGGTTATTTCTTCATTTAACAAAGTGGTATTAAAACTTTTTCTTAAAACTTTCTATAATCATGCTCTTCATGTGACAAAGATGTATAATTAATAGCACTTGCTATGAACACTTCAGCGTCCAAAGGTATAAAACAAATGGGAAATGTAAACATGTTGCTTAATAAGAAAGAGTAGCATAGGGTACAAATGATAAGTGATACATGAGTTACATGAGTAATAACAACATATAGAATCTAGCGTGCTACAGTCCTTCCTTGTCTATCGTGGCGCACCCAGGGCAATGAGGTTTGTGGGATACTTTTCTCAACATTTCTTATGTTCTCTTAAAAGTTTATAAAAAGAGACATCTCACTGAACTGGTTAACATCATCTAAATCCATTACACCATCCTATAATTTGTTGCTTTCCAGGGATAGCTACGTGCTTCGGCTTTTGGGTACTTTTCTTTTCATCCTTAGAAATGATTTGTTCCACATAGAAGATCTGTGCAGCACGGTTAGCAAGGATCCACGGATCGTCTTTGTAACCTACTTTACTTAGGTCAAGAACTCTCTGGCCATAGTTATCCACAGTGACATATTTATCTTGAACCCATCGGCATCAGAACACTGGAATCTGTAGGCGTGGACCATATTCTACATCCCATATGTCATCAATGAAGCCAAAGTATGTAGTTGTTTCACCAGTTGCATCATCTATAGCCTCGCATCGAACGCCACTATTCTATGCCATGCTCTTGGTGTCCCTATAGCTGGTGGAAAATGAGAAGCCACTAATGTCATAGCTCTGCCATGATGTGACCTGGCTTGATGGTCCAGATGCTAAAATCTTGATGGTTTCTAATTCCTCTGTCATGTCCAAATCGTTTAGCCATGCGGTGAACTGACGCTTGTGTTCCTTGTGTACCCAATCATTTGTGCATCCTGGATTCTCCTCACGAAGCTCTTTCATGTGCTGCTCGATGAATGGGTCCATTATTATGAGTTGTTGTAGTATGCTGTAATGCGCCTCTAGGACTATGTTGTAATCTGGCGGGGCGAATGATTTCCATCCCATCCTCCCGCGTCCATCAAGCCTTCCCTCATGTTGCAATGGAGGCAAACCAATTGATACCTGGTCTTTTAGGAGATTATTACATAATGGTCCTCCAGACTCAACGGCCTCTTCTGTAGTGTACGCCTCTATCATGGAACCCTTCGGATGAGCACGATTTGACATATAGCCATTCAATATTGACATGAAACGCTCATACGTCCACATTTCATGGAAATACATGGGATCCAATGCCTCTATTTGAGGCACCAAATGAACAACAAGGTGTACCATGATATCAAAGAACGATGGGGGAAAGCACATCTCTAACTGGGTCAATGTCTCTGCAGCAAATTTCTGTAGAGACCCTAACTCATCACGGATAATTACCTTCTCAGAGATCTTAGTGAAGAAGTAGCACAACCGTGTGATTGCCATCTTTAAAAACACTAGATTTATAGCCGTGATGGCAATAGGAAGAAAAGTGGTCAGCATGACATGATAATCATATGAGTTTTAGTTGATGAGTGTAAGGTCTTTCATCGACATAAGACTCCTTATATTGGAGCAGAAACCAGATGGAACTATTAAATTCTTCAACGACACACACATTGCATGTTTCTCCTCTCTGTTCAGGTTGTAGCTTGCTGCCGGTAGCTGGTACTTCCCATTCTCTAGGAGTACAGGGTGAAGTTCTTTTCTGATCTTTAAATGTTTCATGTCCAAACGTGAATTGAGACCTTCCTTTGTCTTGCTCTTTATGTCTAGCAAGGTTCTAATTATGCTTTCGAACACATTCTTCTGAACATGCATACCATCGATCGCATGTCGTACGTCCAAATCTTTCCAGTACGATAAGTACTTGAAGAAAATGGACTTCTTCTTGAATGTGTCCCCTTCATTTGCCTTCACAACCTTTCTTGGTTTTCCATCTTTGGTCTTCTTTCCAAAAACAAACTTGACATTCTCAACTATCTTGTGCACTCTATGCCCTTTACTATAACCTGATGGAGCAGCAGATTTTGATTCGTCCATATTGTCGAAGTACTTATTCATCTTTTGCAAGTGGTACTTATGGCCTGCCGGTAGCCACCTTCTGTGCCTCATGTACACTATCTTGTTAGATGCAGGAAGAGACACGTGCCATGTTTCATCTATGCACTCTACACAATCAACCTTTCCTTTGAACTGGCCTGATAATGAGAAGAGAGCAGCGTAATCATTAATTGTAACAATAATAATTGCTCTCAGTGTGAATGTCTCTTTACGGAACGCATCGATCATGGCCACACCTACTTCCTATAGTGTTTGCATGTCTTGCATTAAGGGCTCTAGAAATACATCTATATTAACTCCAGGTTGTGTAGGTCCAGAAATAAGAATGGTTAGCAAAAGGTATTTTCTCTTCTGACACAACCATGAAGGAAGGTTGTATATTGTTAGGATCATCGGTCATGTGCTATGCGTGCTGCTCCTCTCGGCAAATGGATTCATTCCATCAGTACACAGTGCAAACCTTATATTCCGTGGTTCCTTTGCAAAGTCCGGATATTTCTTATCGAAATCTTTCCATTGCTTTGCATCGGTCGGATGTCGTAACTTTCCATCATCTTTCCTTTCATCAGAAGCATACCAGGACATAAGTTCCGCGTCTTCAGGGTTTGCAAACAAACACCTCAAACAATCAACCACGGGGAGATACCATATCACTAAAGCCAAAATTCTTCTCAACGCATAATAATCTACTTCTTCATTGCTAGTGGGCTTTGAACGTTTTTCTTGTTGAGTCTTCGTTTGGGTCTTCTTTCGCTTCCTCCCTGTAGAAACAGAGGCTGGATTCTCTTCCTCCCGATAATCTTTGTTCGTCTTGTACCTACTGGTACCACAGTTTGGACAGCTGTCTAAGTCTTTATACTGATCACCCCGATATAGGATACAATGATTTCTACATGCATGGATCTTCTCAACACCTATCGTAAGTGGACTGACTAGCTTATTTGCATAGTACATATTAGCAGGCACTTTGTTCTCCTTAGGAAGAAGGTCTCTAAGTACACGCAAGAAATCATTGAAGCTAGCATCGGACCAACCATGTCTAGCCTTTATCGTCAGGAACTGAAGAACAGCCCGCAATGTCGACCACTGTTTGGTACAACCCTTCGACTCGTCGTACAAAGGCTCCTCTGCTGCCTTCTTCAAGGCTTCCATTCCCTTCATGAAGAATATTGACGGATCTGCACAACGGTTCATTATTGCCTCTAAGAATTCTGCATCTTCAACAGCATCTGTCTTAGCATGATGAGTTTCATTGACATCAGACGTAGCACTATAAGTTTGATTGACATCTGGCATAGCATGATGGGTTTCATTGACATCTGGCATAGCATGACATTCATTGACATGTGGCATTAGACCCTCCACATTGATGTTCATTGCAGTGTTGTCAGTTGTCCGCATATAAGGGGCAGAACTACCCTCACCATGTTTTGTCCAAATCAAGTAGTCCTCCATAAATCCTCTACAAACCAGATGGGAAATGATTGCTTCTACATTGTCAGATACCACAATATTTTTGCAGTCTGTGCATGGACAGCATATGTGCTTCGCCTTTGTTCTCTGAGCATGTCTCTTCGCGGCATCAATAAATTTTTGGACCTCCACTACATATGATGGATCTAATCTTGATAAGTTGTATATCCATAATGACCTCTCCATAGTTAGCTGTAATTAGTTAAGAACAATATAGGTCAATCCAAAAAACAAAACTAATATAACCCCCCTAAAGAATCATAACTAAGATACTAACCTCCTTCGATTAAACGAAGATGAAAACCTCCCCCTTATAGAGTTTACAATTTATGGACCTCCGCCAAGTTCATTAACGGGAGAAAGAAATATGATTCAAACTCATTTTCATAATTGTAAGAAACACTTGAATAAAATTTAGAAATAATTGAAGGATTTCTGTGATAATCTTTACTTTTTAATCAAACATGCCTTAATATCACCATATTTCATAAATTTACTCACAAAGATTTCAAAAAGTATTCATTTGCCAATTTATGATATTTCAACAATTTAATATATGAATTTATAAAGTGTTAGTCATATGAAAAAAGATAAACTAAAACTCAAACAAAAATATAAACTTCAAAATGTGCTCTTCATTAATCTATTGCATAGATCTACTCACAAGGATTCTAAAAAGTATTTATTTTCTATTTTATGAATTTTATACAATTTACTATGAATTTACATAAAAACATATCTAAAACTCTCTCTCTTGCCCTATGAACCCTAACCCTAAGCAACAATGCATGATGAACCCTAGATCTAGAGCGCCTCCAATACAAGAATTGAACCAAAGAATCACTAAAAAAAAGGCATCAAGGGCACTAACTAACCTTTTGGAACTTTCTCACCAAAGAATTGAAGATCAAAACCTCCCCCCTTGGAAGCTGTTCTTGTCTGGACCACCACACTGCACAGCTCACGGGAGAAACTGTTCTTGTCTGGAGGTGGACGAAGGGTATTTATAACTAGATTAACACAAGCGGTTTACAATAATAACCGACTGTGTAAATACAATTAATACAGGCGGTTCTCTATATAAACCGTCTGTGTAAAAAGTTACATTTTCACAGGCGGTGTTGCTAAGAAAACCGCCTGTGTAAATACCATTTACACAGGTGGTTGTTATTGTAACCCGCCTGTGTTAATGGACCGTTTACACAAACGGTTAAGTTAAAAGAACCGCCTGTGTAAACACATTTACACAGGCGGTTCTCTTGGTGGGCCCACAGAATTTTTTCTACTGGCGTCATAAAATTGTGAACCGCCTGTGAAAAAAACAAGGTGCCAGGAAAAATAATTTTTGTACTAGTGAAGCTCTGCCCTCTGAACTATGTAAAGAGAGGCAGACGCACCCCTTGTACCCAATAAATCTCATACATACATCCAATGCAAAGACATACGTCTAACTGGACTAGGTATTACGCTCCATGAGCGGCATGAACAATATAATCCTTGTCTCTTGAGTTCTGCATATACCGAAACCCAACAATTATCATCCCGAGTATTGTGACATGTTGCCGGTCTATAAACGCCAACACTATATATGTACTTAATATTAAAAATATGTATAAAATCTACCTTTAAATGTTTGTCTATCACCCTCTCTCTCTCCCCCTCCCAATCCATCTATCCTCCCACTCCCGTGAGAATGAATCCTAACTAAGAGTAGTATTACGTGATGGATTAGAGATATATAGGAGTTCCGACTGATTTGTTGCGTTACCTCCGTGATCCAAACTCATGATACATGCTCATAAGAGTTTGAATAGTAAGTGTTCAATCACAATACAGAGTTTGATTACAAGACATATTAAACAAATGACACAAGTTATATATTGTGTTATAATAAAAGAATGCATTAGAAGACCGTCCCTTGAGTGACATACCAAATTATGTTGAGGTTTTTCTTTGTACATGTGCCATTATAAAAGATCAATGTGACCTATGTACCATTGAAATTTCAAAAGTTCTTCAATACCTTGTAGAAAATTTTTGTTTCCTACATACCACTTTCATCCATTTCACACGTAACAGCAGGTAACGATTAGTGAAAAAAACTTTTTTACCCTCAGTTGTATTAGGCATGAAAATTTGTTGTATTTCCTCTGGTACCACTGCCGTTTATAAATAAACTTTTCCTATATACCAGGATGATGTATGTATGCGTATAAAAATTCAAATAAATTTAAATTCAATAATTGCGACAACCAATAAATATAGATTTGACAATTGCAGTAACTAAGAATTTGTGAGAACCAATAAATATAAATTCGACAATTGCGAGAACCAATAAATATAAATTAGATAATTACGACACTTCCAATAAATAAAAATTCGACAATTGTGATAACCATAATACATTCAGACATAAACGAGGTGCAAATTGAGGAGTCGTTCGTCCGCCATCCTTTCTGAACCCGTGAGAAATCAGTAAATTGAGGAGTCCTGCAGCCTCAAGCCGGCGCCTGTATCCTCCAGCCCGCCGCCTGCAGCCTTCACGCGCCAGAAACCGCGGCGTCCTGCTCCCGCTCGCCGGCTTGCGAACACACGGGGCTCGCGCCAAGCCGGGCCTGCCACGCGGCCGCTCGTTTGTGCCTGTGCAAGGCACCGCGGCCTCCCGCGCCCGCTTGCCCACTCGCGAGAGCGCGAGTCTCGCGCCAAGCCGGGCCCGCCACACGGCCGTTGCTTCCTGCCGGCGCGAGGCACCGCGGCGTCCCGCGTCCGCTTGCGATAGCGTGCGGGCCTGCACCGTCCGCCCGCTTTGCTCGCAGCGTGCGTGTGCCCAGCCGGTCGCACAAGCTCCGCCCCCGCGCGCGTGAGAGCCAACGCCGCCGCTCCTTCCTCCGCACGAGACGCAGCGGCTGCCTGCTCCTCCACTCCCACCCGTCTGCTCCCTCGTTGTCTCTCTAGGGTTTGGCTTCAGATGGATAATGGAGCGCTTGAGAACGAACTAGAGCGGGGAATGACTAGAAACCAGAGAAGGGGATTGAGTGATGGACAATAAGGTAATTTTATGACTACTTGAGAGCCAGCGGCAGCTCACAGAAGTGGCACACAGGAAAAAAAAAAAAAAAGTTCGAATGTAGGTACTGAGGAACTTTTTATTTTTCAATGGCACACAGGTCACATTGATCTCTTATAATGGCACCTAGGGAAAAAACCTCAACTTGTTTATGGACAGTAGCTGCATTGTTTTGGAGAATAGTAAAAAGTGTGGTTTTCAGTGAGAGGTGTGGTCATGCACCCAACCATCCAAGTTCAAATCCTCTTGGACTGATATTTAATGCCTATTTCTTTTCTTAATTCTTAATGAAAAAACCCACCTAGTTCCTCCTAGATTGGATCTTGTTCCTTTTGTTCTCTACCCTAAACTAACTGTCGTTTCGCTTCCTAAGAAATAACTTTGACTAAATATATTTTAAAAAATCTTACACAATTAGTATTATCGGAAAGATCTTTGAATATAGTTTATTAATAAATTTATTTGGAGATATGAATATTGTATATATTTTTTATAAATCGAGTCAAATTTATAGCAAAAAACTCAAAACGACAGTTAATTTGGGATGGAGGGAGTACGTTTGTGATGCTTTATCAATAAGCCAAAAGTCACTAGTTGCCAAACTTTTGTATGGGACGGAAGGAAGTATGTGTGTGTGCTTTATCAACAAGCTAAAAGTCATTAGTTGCCAAATTTCGTATGGGACGTACGGAAGGATGGAGAAGACCAAGCAAGATCGATCGAGATTCGAGAACGAAAGGAAGGCACGTAAGTCGTTTGGTTGGACAGCAAGAAGTCGTTATATAGTCCCCGCGTTGCCAAATAAGGTAAGTGAGATCACTGCTACTTTCTACAGTTCTACTTGGCGTAGTGTAGTGGTGAGTGGTGACAGGAAATGGAAGGCTTCACCGGCGCCGTCCGGATCGTGTCCAGGCGTCTCGTCCGGCCAGAGCCGGCCACGAGCTCGCCGGAGAACAACAGAGGGGCGCCGCCGGAGCCGGAGGAGACAATGCATCTGACACCGTGGGATCTCCGTATGCTCACGGTGGACTACATCCAGAAGGGACTGCTCCTGCCCAAGCCCCCGGCTGGGGCGACTCAACTCGTGGACGGCCTCGCTTCGTCCTTCGCGCGCGCCCTGGCCCGCTTCTACCCGCTGGCCGGCCGCCTCGCCGTCGTCGCCGATGATGCCACCGGCGGCCGTCCTGGCATCGTCGTCTCGCTCCGATGCAACGGCCAAGGCGCTGAGTTCATCCACGCCGAGGCGCCGGAGGTCACCGTCGGCGACATTGTCACGCCCCCTGCAGGTTATTACATCCCCAGCTCACTGGTGTGGTCGCTCTTCCCGTTGAACGGGGTGCTGGGCACGGAGGCCGCTCTGGACGACTCCTGCCCCGTGCTAGCGGCCCAGGTCACCGAGCTCGCCGACGGCGTCTTCATCGCCATGTCACTCAACCACGCCGTCGCCGATGGGACCACGTTCTGGCACCTGTTCAACACATGGTCGGAGATCAGCCGGAGGAGTGCTGGCGACGACGGCTGCGAGCTCGAGCTCGACCTCTCCACGGCGCGGCCGGCGCTCGACCGGTGGTTCCTCGAGACCAGCCCGATGCCCATCGCTCTGCCGTTAGGCAAGCTGGAGGACATCGTCCGGCGGCCCGTGTACACGCCGGTGCAGGAGTGCTTCTTCCACTTCTCGGCGGAGAGCGTGAGGAAGCTCAAGGCAAAGGCGAACGCCGAGATGGCCGGCGTCGGCGGCGGCGCCGTAGTGTCGTCGCTGCAGTCCTTGCTCGCGCATTTGTGGCGAGCGTCATGTCGGGCCCGGGAGCTGTCGCCGGACCGGGAGACGACGTACATGATCGCCGTCGGGTGCCGGGCACGCGTGACGGGGATCCCACAAGAGTACACGGGCAACGCCCTCACGCTCGCCGTCGCTAGGTCGACGGCCGGCGACGTGGTGGGCAAGGGGCTGGGGTGGGCGGCGTGGCTGCTGAACCGCGCCGTGGCGGCGTTCGACGAGGCCAGCGTGAGGGACGAGCTCGCGTCGTGGCTGTGGGACCCCAGGTTTTCGTACGTGCAGCCGCCGCCGGTGGACGGCGCCGCGACGATCGGGACCGGGAGCTCGCCGCGGTTCGACGTGTATGGCAACGATTTCGGGTGGGGCAGGCCGGTGGGCGTCCGCAGCGGCGCCGGGAACAAGATTGACGGTAAGGTGACCGTGTACGAGGGCCGCGGCGGCGGCGGAAGCATGGCGCTGGAGGTGTGCCTCGCGCCCAAGGCGCTCGCCAGGCTTGTCGCCGACGAGGAGTTCATGGAGGCGGTGAGCTGTGCCACCGAGGCGTGAATGTGTCCGCAGTTTGCATGTGGCTGTGCTGAGAGCCACGTACGTGTACCATTGATAATTTGTGGCTTATTAATAAAATATGTAGTGTTGTAAGGAGAGAAATAAACAATTGAACGTTGATACAAAATGCGATTGAAATGTCACGTAAACATCGATAGAAAATGTGGAAATGTTACGTATCTATTTATGTGTTTACAATAGACAGTTAAAAAAAATCTATCATGTAACTTGTAGTTACTGAAATAATAAATCCATAATAACGATGAAACATGTGCGAAGGGATCTAGGAATCTATAAAATATTGGTATAGACTTCAGTGAATGACTCATATTTTATTCAAATCAACATCAGACTATATAACACTGCAGTGTTCAAACGGACGCCCTATGGTTTTGCTAGGCTTGCTCATAATATTGCTTGTTCTTATTATGTCTCTATATGGAACAACACAAGAAATCATTATTATACTAGGTGAATAACTCCGCGTTGCCACGGAAGCAAAAAAGTACTAGTAGACAAGCTCAATTTATGACTTTGTGCTGCAGGTTAGAGGCTGCAAACAAGTGAAGATCTTACAAGGTTATAGTCTACCGTGAGTTCTGGAATGTTCTTTTCTAAATGCAAGTGATTTTGTTTTGGGATCATGTGTACCTTGATGTGTTTATTCTAGACATTCATGATATACTCAAATTACTACGTTGCTCTTCTATCTTGTTTTCCCAAGATATGTTTGTTTTTTTTTCTCGAATACGCAAAAGATTTGCGTATGATTGTATTAAGAAGAAGAGTTTTCTGTACAAACAACACACATCAAGCGCGCTAGGTAGTCTAACACCAGGACTGACCTAGCAGACTGTTCCCAAATTCGATATTAAATAAATAGAACAACCAAACGTGCGAGCACCACATCGGTCTACCGAGCGTCCGCGAAGAGCTCCCTAGCGACGCGTCAAGGGCATCCACCTGGCTCGTCGTCAAGTTCCCCCTGCGAATGTCGTCGAGTGTTACCTATGCGCCCAACCTCTGCATGAGAAATACCTCACCCCGCTTGTTGGCTATATACTTGTATCTGAACTTTGAGGTCCAGTCTTGCAGCAGCTATGGACAGTGAACTGATGATATGAGAAGTGTCATTTGAATTTTGAGGTTCAGTCTTCCATTATTTGTAAACAGTGAACTGATATGAGAAGTGATAATTTGGTCTGAACAAATGGGTGATGCCTTGTAATAATCTAGTTTCTGAATTTGATTATCCGAATGCCTAGTTACTGATGATAGGATCTTATCTCGATCATGTCCTTTGTGGTTTATATTGTTGTGTATTTCTATATTTGGTGAGACTTGCAATGTAATTTGCCGAGAAATTGCTATTTGTGCTTTGGGAAAATTTGCTCATGGACACTGCATAAACGTTAAATTTGTTGTTGGACACCGCTAATTTCAAAATATGCCCAGTACCATTATGAAATCGTGATTCTTCGCTGCTGGACACCACGTCCCTTATTTTATTCATTTCCACTGGTTGAGGAGAGAGGAAGGTGGGGAAATATCATTCTTACACTTACCTCTTTCTTCTTCCTCTCTCTCTCCCTATGTTTGTGAGACGGCGGGGAGGCATGGACGGGCACAGCGGCGGGGCTGGTAAGCTGACCCGATGACAAGAAGGTGCAGGCGCCGCTGTAGGGGAAGCCCCGGCCGCTGCTCCGTCGGGCGCAACACCGGCTCCTTCCCAGCCCATCCCAGTCCGCGCTGCTGCTCCTCTTCCTCCCGGTCCTTGCACTCTCGCCGCGCTGCTCCTGTGCGGGGGTCTGCCTCCGACGGCGCAAGGCGCGTGCGTCGTCAATTTCCTCGGAACGAACAGCTATAACTAGAACGGATCATGGCGTCAATTTCCTCTGACGGCGCAAGGCCGGCGCGTGCGTGCGCTGCTGCTGCGCGTGCATGCAGCAAGGCAGGCAGCACCGGAAAGATCAATCTTGAGTCATCGTTGTTGGCATCCTTGCCCGGATCATCCTATCGATCCCAGGCATGCAGGCGCAAAGGAAAGGAGCAAGAAATCGATAAGACTGGCTACAACTAGAACGGAACTGCTATCGCATCTATCGTCTCCGCACGCCGCACCGCACGCGTACGTACTCCATATCGATCCACCCTTCCGACCCGACGAGCACGCGCTGCTCCGCCACAGCGTGTTCCCGGCGGTGGAGGCCGGGCTCGAGGACCCGCCGTGGACGCCATCCGGAGTCCGCTGGTGGACGAGCTCCCGGGGCTTGTCGCGCTGCTGTGCGCGCCCGACCCCCGCGCCCACGCTCGGCTCCTCGCTCCGCGAGGCCCGCTGCACACCAAGACCTTATGCCGCACGCCACACACCGCGCAGCCCGCCGCACCCCCTGCTGCGTCGCCGCATGCGCCGCGCCTCACGCACGTATCTAGCCGCGCAGCCACGAGGGACGCCGCCGACGACCGCCTCCCACCGCGCCACACGGCGCGCTGCCGGCCGCGTCTCTCTCCACGACGGGACGCCGACGCGCCTCAGAGCCTGGGCCGACGCGAAGCCTGCTACGCCACGACGTCGACGCGCCATGAAGCCGCCAGGACACCAACACCATGCAAGCCTCCAGGGACGCGCGCCTGCACACTGGCGGAGCCACCCTCTGCCTGCTCGCAAAAGAGAGGGAAAGAGAAGAAGAAGAAAGAGGCAGGGGTAAGAATGACATTTCCCCACCTTCCTCTCTCATCAAGGGATGTGGTGTCGAGCGGCAAAGAATCACAATTTTATAATGGTACTGGGTATATTTTAATTAACGGTGTCCAACAGCAAATTTAACATTTATGCAGTGTCCACGAGCAAATTTCCCCTTGTGCTTTTGAGTTGCAAAACAGGCAAGCGACACAGTAGTTGATATAAGCCGGACTCTTGACACGCCAGCTGGAAGCTGGCTGCTACCCCAACAACATTTTCTAAGTGTAAAGAAAATACAATAGTATTCTTGTGCACAGTAAAATAAAGGCAAAACTGGTTTACATCTAGAAAAAAATACTTTACTCCCGAACAGAGCGTGATTAACCTGGCGTGTTGCCACAGGAACAAAAGTTTGATTTTATTTCATGGACAAAAGATGAAATATAGATACTTTTCATGTGCCTATGGTAAAGTTCAATTATAGTTTTACCGCTACTTTTCTATCTTTAAGATTTGTCTAATTTGAAGCTTATGTCTACCTTAGTTTACTGTACCACCCGCGCACACACAAAAAAAATCTCTGCAGACAAGGTGGCAGGCAGGGACCTCATGTGCAGGCGGCCTGGGCCAGCACTACGCCACTACCTCACGTGCAGGCAGGGCCTCGCAGGCCCGTAGATTAGGATGTGCAAAATGTGCGACCGTTTAGGACCTCTAAAATTTAAAGGTCTTCGAAATTATACTAAGTTCTAATTAATAATGGCCAATCAATTATTGGATAGAAGATAAATGCAACACTAAAACATAGGTCTTAGATTGTTGATTAGCAAACTGGAGCAGAAAATTGTAAGCTTGATGGCTGATGTCCGTTGGCATGCTTGGCTGACTTCTTAGATTTTAGGACCTTTTATCATGTTTCGCATAGGGGCCTCCAATTTATTGGTAAAGGCCCTGGGCCACCTCGTCGCCGAGGAGGCTAGCAGGCATCGTCTTGCTGAGGTTGGGAGGCATGGCATGGAGAACCGGGACGAAGCGTGGATTTTAAAATAACGTATTTATCTCTTTTATTTTTCTTTTTTTTTATCTATAATGGTGGAGTGGGCAATTTTCTAAAAAAAAAAATAGATCTAATGGTTATCGATCATGAGAGCCTATCATTACTAGATAATAGACTTTTGGACCGTATACGGTTTTGGTTTTAGCCTCGAAAAATTTTATGTTGAGGAGTAAAAGACCTTTAGTCCCGATTGGAACAACCAACCCAAACTAAAGATAAATTTTTAGTCCCGATTCATACTACCAACTAAGACTAAAGGTCTTAATGCTTTAGTTCCGGTTGGTAATACCAACTCGAATTAAAGGTACACCCTTTAATCCCGGTTGGTAACACCAACCAGGACTAAAGGTCCCTCTAGAGTAAATTTAAAATGAGAGAGTATCTTATGTAAGTAGATGTGTGCGGGAGTTGAGATGGTAGAGCACACGCAAGGCTGAAGTGGGAGGTCTTGAGTTCAAATCTCGGCAGCAGCGCAATTTTCCAGTAGTGTATATAGATTTAATGGTTAGGTGTTTCCAATTAATGTGAGAATTTCTAGCATTTTCTAGTGTATTTGGTAAGAATTAAATATGGAGTTTTCGTTAGGAGTGTAGCGGTATTGTTTTACAAGAGTTAGAGTGTTTAAAATTAAACTACCATTACGATATGCTAAAATGTATGAACTTATGTAAAGTGACAACTTAAAAAAATTGCCACAGAGTTTTCATATAATCGAGAGCATGAATAATGAACTTCGATTGCCACATGCATGCCAGCGACGTACCCAGGCAGGAATGTGTATATGTTACAAAAGGACTAGTGCAGCCTGTAGATATGCGAGGGGTTAACAAGAAGCTTGGAACCGGATATGCTGGCAAGGGATTTGAGCAAGGGATCAGACTCTTTTCGTGACTAAAGAATACATTAAAGAATAGAAGGAGCCCTCAAAACAAAAGTTGCTCAGCGTGGTGCTGAAGTTTGTTTGTTTAATCCTAGCGTATGCATGCTTCAGCCATCTTGCATAGGTCGTCTATTATATATATATGGAGGCCTCCAATATGGAGGGCGCTGCTAGCAGTCCAGATGCAAAAACTACTGTACCTATGGCAGTAGCAGCAGCACAAGAAATGAAATTAGAGGCTGAGGCTTTGAAAGAGAGGATGCAGAAAACAACGGAGCGAGTCGAGACCCGCATCTCAATGAGCCCTACCATGATCCACAAATTCCCTCGTAGACTGCGAGGGCTCGGCGGCGAGGACAATCGCTACATTGTGCCTGGCGTGGTGGCCATTGGCCCGTACCACCATGGCCTGCCTCACCTACAGGAGACGGAGGAGATGAAGCACGTCGTGGCCTACAGGCTGTGCAGGGACTCGGGCCGTTCCGTCGAGGATGTCTACGGGAAGATCGTCTCCATCGCCGGCGACGCCCGCCGCTGCTACGACCCTGACGACGCGAAGGTGAAAGGCCTGAGCGACGCCGAGTTCGCGACTATGATGTTCCTGGACGGCTGCTTCCTTCTGTGGTTCATGTCAAGCGGCGAGGACGACCCGCTGTTCAGAGGGTGCAACATTTCGGCCGGACCAAGCTTCCTCAAGGACATTTCAATGCTCGAGAACCAGATCCCTTGGCTGGTACTCGAGGCCCTACTGGAGTTCTGGCCCGTGGACGTGGAGGTGGATTCATTCGTTTATGGCGAGATGATGGTTGGGGCTTTCTTGCACGTAAAGCAGGAAAAGACGGCTGCTGCGCCCTTAATATGGATCAAGAGGTCCGCCCAAAGATTGCTGCAGGCTGCTTTCCTAGACAAATGCGGCGGCGCATCTGCTACTGCTAGTGCTAGGTCTAGGCGGTCTAGATCTAGGTCTCATGAAGAGAAGACAAATACTACTGATGGTGAAACAAGCATCATCATAAGGCATGCAAACTTCAAGCCGCCGCATCTGCTAGGCCTCATCAGGTTCATTCTGATCCACGGCATATCGTCGTCGTCGTCGTCGTCCCCTGATGAAAAATGGAGGAAGCGGCGAGGATAGAGACGACGACGACAAGGGATCGCGGCCGTTTACTATGACGACCCGCAACGTCAGCGCCGTGGATCTCGCGCAGAAAGGCATCAAGGTGATTGCCAGCACGGCTGATCGGTTTGCGGACATGAAGGTTGACAAGAAGCTCGTCGTCGGCGAGCTCTCCCTGTCTCCAATGTCCATGGATGACGTCGACGCCTGCAGCCTTGTCAACTTGGCGGCGCTGGAGGCGGCTGAGGCTAGCACCGCCGCCTCGACCTTTGCGTCCGATGGCCACGTCGTGAGCTCGTACCTGTCGGTGCTGGCGACGCTCATGGACAGTGAGGAGGACGTGCAGGAGCTGCGGCGGAAGGGCGTGGTGTGCAGCCACTTCAGCAACGCGCAGACGCTTGCCTTCTTCAAGGGATTCGGCCAGCACCTTCGCCTGGGCGACAACTACTTCCGCATCGTAGGAGATATCCAGGAGTACATGCACCGGAGGCCGGTGAGGGTCGCTGTGCACAAGTTCGTCTACAATAACTCCAAGCTCATCGTCGCCGTCCTGTCCATCGCCAGTGTGCTCGTCGGCATCTTTAAGGCCATCTATTCACTCAAGCAGCATCCTTAGATGCATCATCTGCGGTGGCCCTGTCCTCTGCTTATTGTTATCATATACTGTGTGTGCCTTTAATTTCATGCATTGCATCGGTCGCCTGTAAGTAAAAAGACAATCAGCATGCATATGCATGTAATTTTTACTTTGTCTTTATCCTATAGTGTGCCTAGCTAGGTGACATTTAGGATTTTCAAATCCTTAAGTTGCCTACATATTGTGGATTGTTGAATAAGGCTGTAAGCAAGCCATGTACACAACGGCTATTTTTGCCATTTTGCTGTGATTCATAACTGATAATAATGCTGAAAATAATCTTAGTTATAACATGATCATCTTAACTTTGCCCAAACATGACCACTAACATAACTTAGTGTGGAAATTGATCTCAAGATACTAACCAGAGCTTGTAGATGCCATATATTAATGCTTTTCTCAGCCTGTTGATGATGATTTCTAACTAGTTCGGATTCTAGGAATCTTTTTCAGAACAGGGGAAGTATGCATGTACGGTTAGCCTGGTGAAGTAGATGGGCTGCCCAAGTTCTCATCCAGCACCTTTAATTTGAGCGAAAATCATGATATGTACGTGCACAAGATTTTTTCAAAGAGAATGTGATCATTTCATTAATGAAAGATACACCCTGAAAGATCTACGTCAAAAACAGAATGGTGTTCCCACCCTCTTGTTTGGCATTCAAGGTCTATCGAGAACGAAAGGCAGGCATGTCGTTTGGACACCAAAAGATGTCGTTTTAGAAGCATCTCACAGTCGCAGGTCACTGCTGCTTCTACAGTTCTACTTGGCGTAGTGTAGTAGTGAGTGGTGACAGGAAATGGAAGGCTTCACCGGTGCCGTCCGGATCGTGTCCAGGCGTCTCGTCCGGCAAGACCCGGCCACGAGCTCGCCGGACAATAACAGAGGAGCGCCGCCGGAGCCGGAGGAGACCATGCACCTGACACCGTGGGATCTCCGTATGATCAAGGTGGACTCCATCCAGAAGGGACTGCTTCTGCCCAAGCCGCCGGCACCGTCAGCAGGTGGGGCGCATCAGCTCGTGGACGGCCTCGCTTCGTCCTTGGCGCGCGCCCTGGCCCGCTTCTACCTGCTGGCCAGCCGCCTCGCCGTCGCGGATGATGCTGGTGCCACCGGCGGCGGTCCGAGCACCGTCGTCTCGCTCCGCTGCAACGGCGAAGGCGCCGAGTTCATCCACGCCGAGGCGCCGGAGGTCACCGTCGCCAACGTTATCGCTCCCGCTGCAGGTTACTACGTCCCCAGCTCACTGGTGTGGTCGCTCTTCCAGTTGAACGGGCTGCTGGGCGCGGACGCCGCCATGGACGGCTCTCGCTACCCCGTGCTAGCGGCGCAGGTCAGCGAGCTCGCCGACGGCGTCTTCGTCGCCATGTCGCTCAACCACGCCGTCGCCGACGGGACCACGTTCTGGCACCTGTTCAACACATGGTCGGAGATCAGCCGGACAAGCGACGGCTGCGAGCTCGACCTCTCCATGCCGCGGCCGGCGCTCGACCGGTGGTTCCTCGAGACCAGCCCGGTGCCCATCGCTCTGCCCTTCGGCAAGCTGGAGGACATCGTCCGGCGGCCCACGTACCCGCCGGTGCGGGAGTGTTTCTTCCACTTCTCGGTGGAGAGCGTGAGGAAGCTCAAGGCGAAGGCAAACGCCGAGATGCCCGGCGGCGGCACCGTACTGTTGTCGCTGCAGTCCCTGCTCGCGCACCTGTGGCGAGCATCGTGTCGGGCGCGGGGGCTGGCAGCGGACCGGGAGACGACGTACCTGCTCGTCGTCGGGTGCCGTGCACGCGTGACGGGTGTCCCAAAAGAGTACATGGGCAACGCCGTGATGCCCGCCGTCGCCAGGTCGACGGCCGGCGACGTGGTGAGCAAGGGGCTCGGGTGGGCGGCGTGGCTCCTGAACCGCGCCGTGGCGGCGTTCGACGAGACCAGCGTGAGGGGCGAGCTCGTGTCGTGGCCGCGGGACCCCAGGTTTTGGTACGTGGGGGACAGCGCCACGACGATCTCGACCGGGAGCTCGCCGTGGTTTGACGTCTACGGCAACGACTTCGGGTGGGGCCGGCCGGTGGCCGTTCGCAGCGGCGCCGGGAACAAGATTGATGGTAAGGTGACCGTGTATGAGGGGCGTGGAGGTGGGGGAAGCATGGCGCTGGAGGTGTGCCTGGCGCCCAAGGCGCTCGCCAGGCTCGTCGCCGATGAGGAGTTCATGGAGACGGTGAGCGCCGCCGCCGAGGCGTGAAGGTGTCCAGAGTCCGCCGCCTGTGTGGCTATGCTGAGAGCCACGTACGTGTACCATTAATTGAAAATTTGTTATCTTGATTGAAAAATCTCTTCTTTTTCTCTTTTGATTTGATGATTGAGACAACAAACAGTTACGTTATCCAAAGCAGACGTGGAGTGAAAGGCTCCGATGCATCATCCAGGAGACCACGATGCGGCATGGGTAATAGGCTAGCACATGCTTGTGCTCGTTTGGTATCTCGTGACTCATAGGTGGCGGAGTGGCCTATAACCCCACCTGGACTTCAAGATAGCATAAACTGAAATTGTAATCTGATTCAACTTTATTAATGAAGCTCTGGTTATTAAAAAAAAAGACAATACAGATTGGCAACAGGGAAAGGGCAAAATTTTGGAAAGATAATTAGCTGAACGGTAGAGCACCCAAGGACATAGCCCCAACATAGAATGGCATGGCGCAAAAACCTGACGGTGGCTGCAGCATTGCAGGGAAGAAGGTGGATGCATGGGTAATTTTATAGAAAATAAAATAGATCTCATGGTTGCGTTATAGATCGTGAGAGCCTATATACTGATTTAACGGCTAGATGTTTCTAATTAGTGTGAGAATTTCTATCATTTATCTTTTTTTCTAACACATCTGATGAGAATTAATGTGGAACCTCTGTTAGGGCGTCTCCAATTAGTAATAGTAAGATGTAGCAGTATTGCTTTACAAAGTTAGAGTGTTTAAAAAATAAACCACCATGCATTACTTGATATGCTAAAATGTACGAACTTATCTAAAGTAACAACTTAAAAAATTGTCGCATAGAGTTTTAATATAATCAAGCATGAATAATGAACTTCGATTGCCACATGCCAGCAACCCGGGCAGAATGTGTATATGTTGCAAAAAGACTAGTGCAGCCTATAGATGCGAGGGGTTAACATGAAGCTTGGAACCGGATGCTGGCAAGGATTTGAGCAAGGGATCAGGGTAAAGATTGAACCTTCCGAAGTATAACTAGACTTAGCCGCATGAATAATGAACTTCGATTGCCACATGCCAGCAACCCGGGCAGGAATGTGTATACGTTACAAAAAGGCTAGTGCAGCCTGTAGATGCGAGTGGTTAACATGAAGCTTGGAACCGGATGCTGGCAAGGATTTGAGCAAGGGATCAGGGGTAAAAGATTGAACCTTCCAAAGTATAACTCGATTTAGCCAAAAACCAAGCACACCGCAAGCATATATTATTCTCTCCGTCATGTAATATAGCACATACAGGAATTAAAAAAATTATAAGCAAATATAAGATATTCTAGGGGACAGTTTTGAATTAAATAGTTGCATAAATTTGCAAGGTATTATATTGTGTTACTCGCCATTTATCAAGCAATGGAATTACTATTAATCATGTTGACAATAGCGACTGATTAGGAAATAAAGTGAGTGCACATATATCTTTTGTGTTCTCCCTTAATATGTCCTAAGAATGCATTATATTACATGATAGAGGGAGTAAGCTCTACGTGCATGGCCATTAACACTATTTCACTAGCTACTGGCCAGGAACAACTGTTATTCATTAGCATATACGGGAGAATGGCAAACCTTAAAATTGAGTAATTTATTTTTTTTTTTTCTTTTTTCTTCTTTTTTTGCTACTATTTCACACCCAGTGTAAGGGCATAGAAGAGACTAAACTGATAAATCTTGACATAGTATATAGTGCATCAAAATCGTTGGAAACGCTTTTCGTGACTAAAAGAATACATTAAAGATAATAGGAGCCCTCAAAACAAAAGTAGAGACTATTGTTTAAGGGCTCATACCGCAGCGTGGTGCTGAAGTTTGTTTAATCCTAGCGTGTGTGTGTGTGTGTCTATATATATATATATATATATATATATATATATATATATATATATATATATATATATATATACTGTATGTATATAATGCACCTGGGTGCATTTGCTATAGAGAATGCACCCACCCTGGTTGCAATTGGTTTTTGACCAGTTGCAATTGTCTCAACTCTAGGTGTAACCGGATCGCGTCAGGTTGCAACTCACCCTCTCGCTCCCCCACACCCGCTCGTGTCCCGTGTGACGCACACCCTGTTGCAACTAGAACGCAACGACGGTTGCAACCGCAACACACACCGAGTTGCAATTGGCGCTCAATTCGGACCAAGCGGATGCGCGCAGCCCACTCCCTCACACTCGCTCCTGTCCCGTCTGACACACATCCTGTTGCAACTAGAACGCAAAGACGGTTGCAACCACAACACACACCGAGTTGCAATTGGTGCTCGATTCAGACCAAGCAGATGCTCCTGTCACGTGCGACACATACCTTGTTGCAACCAGAACACAACGACAGTTGCAAACAGGATGATACACACCCTGTTGCAATTAGAACAGAGCAATAGTTGCAAACACAACGCACACAGAGTTGCAATTGACACATCCGCAGAGTCTATGCATTTGCTATAGCAAATACACCTTGTTGCATTTTAGCCTCGCCGTATACCGTATATATATATATATATATATATATATATATATATATATATATATAGTACCCTGGGTACTTGAATAATAATCAGTACCCGAGCCACCCCGACACACCGCTAGGGTGCTACCCGAGCCAACCCATCGGTCGCCCCATCTTCCCGTTTTTTTCTCCCGCACCCACCTCCACCTGGCCGCCTCCTATATTCTTTTTTCCATTCCAATTTTTTTTGGTTCCAATTTTCATAGATCGTGGGACGGTGGGAGACGCCGGTTTCTTCTATCCACTGTCATCGCACGAACCCAGATCGCCGCCGCTCCCGCCGCACGCGACGCCCCCGCCGCACGGGACCAGCTCGCCGCCGCCTCCTCCGCCCCCGTCGCACAGGAACAGATCACCACCGCCCCTGCTCCCCGGTTCGGCGCCGGTGAGCTTGCTGCACCTGGGCTCGCAGCTGCTACCCATCGCATTGCCTCATCGCCCCCGCCGGTCCACCCGATACCCCCGTACCCTTCTCACCCATCAGGTTGCCGCCGCCATGCGCCGAGGTCAAGAAGTCCAGGTGAGGGCAGGCAACGACGGTGATGTTGCTTCATTCAGCTCCTCCGTCCTCACTTAATCTATCGCCCTAGCACGGCGTCGGAACGGTCCCAGTAGCTTAAGCTCGTCCTTTCTGATGGAATCAACCAGTCCTTCAGATACGCACCTGTATACTGCTTAATCCTTTCTCAAGCATGTCTTATAAAATTAGGTTTTGTGATTTTGGTATTTTTGTGCGCATAAAGATTAATTTCTCTATTTCTATTCCATTTTCACCAGCGGATGTCCATGCTGCTAAATCCCCTGGTTCCTCAGCTAAAAGGTTCTGAAATCCCCTGGCAGACAACAGAGGAGTGCTGCAGCACCTAGACATTCAGGTACATTTCATATTTAAATTCAATTCAGGTCTTATTACATTCTTTTGTATGTACCCCTTTAAATGTGTTAAATTAATTAATTAATTATTAGTGTGTGTTTTCTCAATATTATCTTTTTCACTCATGTGCAGTTTTTGGACTGGTTATAAACACAGCACTCCAGTCATTATTTCTCCATGTATTATTAGGTATTAGTACATGACTAGGAAACATGTGCTACGGATTACATAGATACATTATTAATTACTTTTGTTATAACGAACAATATACATATATAGATATTATTACAAGCATCTACATGTAGTTTTTTCCTAAATGAAGAACATATTTATAGCAGAACATACACACATACGAGCGCTTGCTGTTAAAGTGCAAGGTATGGCCTAAGTTGGGAATCATCGTCAAAACTTCTAGGTGTTATTCTCAAGATTTGTCCATGGTTTCACATTACTATTATTTTCTTTCCCAGAACATGCGTAGATTTTCTTTTTGAGTGGAAAAAACATGCTTAGATGAGTACTGCCCCTGCATGCATCCCGTCACTTGCAAATCGTCTCCCTCTCTGCCTCTCCTCCCGTCTAAACTGAACTCCATTTGCTCCTATAGTCCTACTAAAACTTGGACCTGCTGCATACCAAATCCACGGCCACATCGAACCTCGACCCAGATAGACAGGCCTAGTGTGCATGCCTTTGGCTCCAGATCATTGAGTTGGTGCTGCTTCTTCCCAAATCAAGAAGCTGCAGTCCAGCCTAGATTGCAATTTACAGCTCAAAAAATGCCCGCCTCCATATCTCGATTTTGGGTGCATTGTTAAATCCCTAGCTTGCGTCAACAATGCCGAACATCGCCCCCAGAGCTCTGGTCCTCCTATTGCCTTGCCTACAGTTTGTGCAAAATCCAGTTATGATCCATGTTCTTCTTTATCTTGTATTCATCTATGGCGTCGTGCGTTGCATAAGCTTGGCATTGATTAGGACATCTTCGTGGTCGACGTCATGGCGGCGACGCCATGCCGCAGGCACACGTAAAAGCACAAAACATACACGACAGCGAGACGGTGGCCATGGGACGGGCTTGCCAACCTGGCCGCACTGCCGGCGGCGCTGCGCGAGCATGGCTGCATGATGGAGCTGAGCTTGGGCATAGTAGCCACGACGATGCAGCTTGAACCGGTAGGGCAACGACCACGAAAGCATGTCATTTTGAAGTGTGATGTCACGTCGTGGGCCGCCAGCACTGCAGCTACCATGCAGGCCAGGCCACCTGGCCGCCTGACGGCGCGGAGGCGTAGCAGCCGTGTGGGCGTGACTCTAATGGTGGCTGAGGAGAAATTTGAATTATGTTTGGGACTTCAGATTTTAGTGACCTATTGGTTTAGGAATTTGAGCTACGATGTGCAAACGGACTGTAAATTGTATTTGTTTAGGACTTTGAGTTGTGACTTGCAAAACTAACTTATAAATGGACTGTCTTGTCCTAACTGTGTCTAGTCTTATAAGGATCTTATACATTTTATAGAAAAAGGATGGATTGAAGAAACACTTCGTACTATAGAAGTAGGGTAGGATTAGGATTCTTACCTAAGATGCCTTGACACAGAATTAGAGAACAATTTCTTTCGTTGAATATACCTAGTAATGAGAAAATTGGATTCTATCCTATCTAAAGATAATAGTTGCAAAGGTTAGTAATTATTATGCATAGCTTTACTGCTGGGATTCTCGGAATGCCATTGTTTAAATTTAAATCCCCCAAACAGGAGGACATAGTATGATAGTAATGTTAGTAGTGTTTAGTAATTGGTGGATCAAGATCAACAATGGTATGATCACCACTAGAGACTAATCACCTTGCCATTGAGGAGGCCATGTAGGGTATGAACTCGCTAATCATCCTTGGGGCATGGATTTGGAAACATTGAAAAGGCTTGTGTTTTTTAATGGGGTTTGCCTGATGTGCTTCCCATTCACAATTAGCTAGAGGAGGCAAACCTCTAGGGCCTGGCCTGTGCTAGGCCATTAGCACATCTTGACATGAATTCATTGTAGTGGATTTCAGGTTCAGTTAGTCTTTTTGTTCTTCTTTCAGGGGCGTCTCTGTAACTGAGAGAGTTTGCCATGTGCTGTATTTCTAGGACTTTCATCCCCTTAATGCAGTGATGCACAACTCCTGCATATTCAAGAAACAATTTAAATCACTACAATCTTCCTTTTTTCATCCTGTACTTACTATCCAATTTAAATCACTGCATTTTCATACTTCGTGGCACTGCTAAATCAATTTGCAAGAAATAGAGTTAATTAATTTCCTTGTTTACACTACTGTGAGTTTATCTTTCCCTCGACACTGATTTCCCTCAACTGTGTCATATGGTGCAATTGCATTTTTTTTGTGTGCATGACAGTTTAGCTACACAGCAAATCTCTCTCGGAGTGGATTTAATTCATCCTTCCTGTTTTTGTTCTTCAAACACTCCTTACAAAAAAAGTCATAGTGTATTGTACTGTCACATATGACTCACATACATCTTGTTTGTAAAATTTTGCTTGCTTGATGTTGCCTATGGGTGTTAAAATTAGTTGTACAGGACTATTTAATTTTTACACATTAATTGTCATCTGTTCCCATTCGAGCAAAGAGAGATTGCTTGAAGGGCACAGACTGGAATGGTTCTGAATCAAAGATCAAACAAGAGCATGGGCAACACTTCTTCACGCTTCTCTTGAAGCTGTGTTTCAACAACATAGTGTTATTCTGAAATATTTCAGAGGAGGTTTTAATTCTCACAAGCTATTTGTTAAAAAATAGTCATGTTTTTTATAGTTCACTGGTTGCACAAATGATAAAGAGATTTTTGATGTTGTATTTTATCATCTGTGTTTGGAAACTGATTCGGTGTGAGATTTGCATGAATGTTAAAATTATTGGCAAAATATGTGTTTGTTAAAATATGTGATCTGTGTTTCAAATACATTTTATTATTTTTTACAAAAATAAATAAAAAATATATTAAAATTATTGGCAACCGATCAGTATGCATGGATGCTCTTTGGAAATGTCAGCCATGAAAGCTCAGTCTTTATGATTGATGTGCATAATACTTTATGGAAGCAAGTATTACTGGAACGTACAGCAGCAATCAGTTTTGTTAGGTTTGCTAAACTCTACAATTATTCTTTCTATGATTTCGGCACTGGGAACTGCAATCAGGCTTGACACACACACCTATCATATTTAATGAGGAGCATGGTTGGTTGGTTTGCCATGCTTGATTATATTTGGAAGAGATTTATGATACTTTGATTTATAGGTAGTTTGGAAGGATTCACGGAGTTGTTAATATAATATTTCTTATCTTCTTGCAGGTACATGCCAGATGTAACTAAAAGGGATATGGACTCAGTAAGGCCACAAGTGATGGAGTATTACTCTAATTTGGTACTAATGTATTTTTTATATGTAGCGTTCTTGGTTGAAAATGACAGGCTCGTGCTTGGTAGCTGAACCATATAGTCGTCCTGCATTTAACAACTGTGAATGGCACTTTTTTTACCATCTGCATCCATGTGAATATGTTTGAAGTTCTCCTTTGCTTAGCAACAACGAACTGCATATTGAATAAGATCTTTGGTCCCTCTGATTCCAACTGCATGTTGTTGTAGGATCTCTGTTGGTCAAATAGTCAATTTAATAAATCATCAATATGTCAACGTCTTTGTACATTGAGGACATAGAACTAGTACTGGATTCCATTTTTTTAAAAAAATGAATGAATAGGTGACAAATTGGTGATTATTTCAGCTCTGAATTATGTTTCTTCATATTCTAATTCCCATATTTGATTTAGCGAGTCATTAATCTATTGCCACTACTAATTTGTATACAGATGAGCGACTCTTTCTGCCGAAGAACTTTCAGCACGTAGCACTGGTGGACTACTCATCTATAAGGTCAATTCTTCCACAATAGTTTATCCTGCTACGATACTAAATCAGAAAGCAGCTATCATGCTTCCAATCGATCAAATTGGGCATATCCATCACTCATTTTGAGTACATGGGAAATTATGCTACATAAATAGGCAAACAGTGAGCCATCAGGTTTTCTCCTTGCTAATAATGAGTTTGGGAAGGACCTTAGTCCTTTGTGTTCTTAGGATTTATTTGCAGTACATTATTATAGCCTATATTCTTGGGTTTAATTAAAACCATTTGCAGTTGTAGACCATGCTTGATTTCAATTTTTTCCATTTTCAGTATAATTATTTTCTTTGTGTGAATTTATGTTAGTTCCATGTGATTTATCCAATTTCTTACAAATTGTGTAGACTAAAGAAGTATATCTTTTGAACTTTTCTGCTACATTATATACATTGTAATTGATGGGAGTTTAAGTAATTGAGGTGATCTTATTATTTCAAGGTGAAGTTTATCTCTTTTTTCAGCTATATAAATCTTTTCTGCATTTTGGCATTGCTTGATTGCATCCTGTAATGATATACTGACAGACCTTGCTGTGTGCCCTCATATTGTTATTTTTAATAAATCATAGGACCTAAAAATAACACCACATCAGCCAATGTTGTGGATGAGCAGTAATTGTAATTTTACTGTTGAAGCAAAGTAAAATCCTAGTTTGTATACTTGAAAGAACATTGGGCTAATATTTAACCAAGACATTTGGCTTATGGATTTTTTTTTTGTTCAGCAGCAGCAGCAGTGCATAATTTACCTCAAATGTGATGTTTTTATCAGTATATGGAAAACTTTTGGAAACCACTGCAATGAAATGTTTATACTTTCCATGGTGATCAATGTTTGCAACCTTTGATATCCTGCTATCTCAACTCATGGTTTCCTAGCTGTATGATCAATTCATATGTTTATACCTTCTGTTTTTAGCCATGGCCGCATCTATCATCAATCTGAAATTCATGTATATACTGCTCATTAGGCTATCTCAATTCATGTATATACTGATTGCTGCATCAACTTAATGCTCATTAGAAAAGATTCTTTTGACAAATTATTGTACCATGAGTTAGTAATCGGCACTTTAGCACGAGCTATAATTATAATATTCTTTATATCATTTGTAAACCCGCTCCTTTTTAATGTTTTCTGTTATTCTGCTTCTTTTGACAGGTGATGCTCATTAGAGTGGGACTAGAGAAGAGAGGGATTTGTTAGTTTTGTCATTTTTCAGATAAAAAAGTAATATAAGTTGGTATGAGTTGTTGGAATCCCAATATTTGATCCCAATGGGGTCATTTAGCTGCCATAATTATAGTGTGATTTTGTGGAATAACTTACTTAGAGCTACAAAACTATGTGTATTCAACTGCAAAGTGTATTGCAATCATCCATGATTCATCTACTTAAAAAAATCTTTTGGCGAAAAATGGTTTTTTATTTGAAATATGCTTTGTATGATTCAATTATTGTTGGGGACTCTTTTGGTGCCTCATCTATCGCAATATAAATTCAGTCTTACTAAAATAATAACTTAATAATAATACACGTTTGACTCCTTTGGTACCTCATCTATCGCAATATAAAATCAATCATACTAAATAACTAAATAATAATACACGTTCAAGCTATGTTTCTAGGATGTTCATCCATCCTTAATAACTAGTAGCAGGGTCAAAGAAGACAAAAGAAAAATTAGCTGCCACGAGACAGAAAAAAAAAAAAAAAGAAAATGGCCGCAAAAAGGGAAAACAAATCGGCTTAACCTCCACCGGGAGAAAAATCGGCCGCAAAAAAATGAAAAAAAAATCGCCTGCAACAAAAAGGAAAAAAATCGGCCGCAACAAAAGGGGGGGGGAAAATCGGCAGCAACCTCCACTCAGCATGAAAAAAAATTTCACGTATAGAAATAAAAAGGAAAAAGAGAAGGCTCGCGTGCTGCTCTCGCGGGGAGGAGCGATCTGGCAGGCGCGCGTGCTGCTCTCGCGGGAGGGGGGGCTCGGGTATTGAATAATAATCAATACCCTGGGGAGTGATTAGCGCATTCCCTATATATATATATATATATATATATATATATATATATATATATATATATATATATATATATATATATATATGTGTGTGTGTGTGTGTCTTGCTTGTATGGCGCTAGATCATAGATCCACAGTTTGGTCCTTGCACCTATGAGGTTTTCTCCCCCCAGCGGCGAGCTCCAATATGGAGGGCGCTGCTAGCAGTCCAGACGCAAAAACTACTGTACCTATGGCGGCGGCGGCAGCAGCAGCAGCAGAAATGACGACATTAGAGGCTTTGAAAGAGAGGATGCAGAAAGCAACGGAGCGATTCGAGACCCGCATCTCAATAAGCCCTACCATGATCCACAAGTTCCCTCGTAGTCTGCAAGGGCTCCGGCGGCGAGGACAATCGCTACGTTGTGCCTGGCGTGGTGGCCATTGGCCCGTACCACCATGGCCTGCCACACCTACAGAAGACGGAGGAGATGAAGCACGTCGTGGCCTACAGGCAAGGATTACAATTTCGGTGAAATTTTCACCGAAATTTCTAAAATATTACCTTTTTTGCTAGGGTCTAAAAAATTTTGTATCGATCAAATTTTTTCGCTCAAATTCATCTTTCCATTGCAAAATTGCACCAAACTACGCTAAAATGACACTTTATATCCTCTAAGCTCAACAAAGCCCTATTTTTACAAATTAATTTAATTTTCTCACTCACATATTCGTCATCACTGGCATATGTAGCTCTCGTGCACAGTCAGCTCGCTGTATCACTGTTGATCTAGTGATGTGATATATTATATTATTTCATCGGTGTCATATAAACTAGATGAAATCCCCACACGTTGCTACGGGTATCATCAAATGGAAATATATATGGACATCACCTAAATCTCATCTACTCGAACTCCCACCCCTACTATATTTGAAGGTCATCCTCTCTTCTAAAGTTCTAAAAGTTTTTCTTCATAAAATTATGTATGTTTTGAAGAACCACATATATGTGATATGTAGTTTTACTAGAATTTTACTTACAAATAGGTTTTTGCTTAGAAACAATTTAAATTTTTACAAAAAAAGTTATTGAAATATATCCATGTGAGGTCTTATTTTGAAGAGTTTATTGTGAGGAACACTATGGTGCAATTGGATTTTAATTACGATACTTGGTTTAGGTGCTATGACTTTTTTTCTATTTTAAAAGAAATAGATAGTGGGAGATAAA